>CAUYLG010072505.1:0-200184 GCA_963573385.1 Cacajao melanocephalus | reverse complement strand
GTGTGGCTCCTCCACTGAGTAGCTCCCAGTTTGTGGGCAACAGAAATTCGTCTGAAATTGCAGCGTCCACTCGCTCTCTGCGCTTTCACTGGAAGCTACAATCCTGAGCTGTTGCTAATCCGCCATCTTGGATCTCTCTCCCAACAACGTAACTTTTAATATTTTGACCTCAGACTTAAACTGACTTTCATGATTCAGGTGGGAGAAAGAAAAAAACCTATACTTAGGTTGACGAACAGATATATTCAAATTATTATTATTATTTTTTTAATCTACCCAAGTCAGACTTCCCAGAGACTTACAAACAGGCTGATAATATAATCTAGAACTTAAGTCAAGTATTTTATAATCAAATTCAGGGAATAAGTTCAGAATTATCCAAAGTGCCTTTCCGATATACACTTACTGCAGTGTTTATAAACTTGGGGTTTTCACTTTTTACTGACTTAAGGGCTACACACAACATTGTAAAACAGTCATCTATTTACATCCCTATTTCCCACACTAGCCTATAGCATTTTGAAACAACAAGATTTATTAATCTTTTTTCTTTAGGACCAAGCAGTTGCTAGGAACTCAATAAATGTTTATTGAATAAATCAGTCACAACTCACAAGACAGATCTAAAAATCCATGAATATCTTATTCAGTTATCATAAGACAAATTATGTTATTGTACCGTAAGATATTTACTAAGATATAAATGTTTTAGCTATTATTAAAAAAAAAAAAAAAAAAGGAGCCAGAAGGGAAAAGCCACCTAACGGTACAAAAAATTTGTTAAGACTCCTTTAAGGTTTTTATTTTTTGATGACAAATAGAAACCAAATATATAATCTTAGAAAGGAAATGACCACAAGAGGCAGCAGGTGAAAAGTTAAAAACTACAGCTTATATTAATAATCAACAACTTTTAGAGCAATCCATTAGTTAGATTTTAATTCGCTTATAACTTTTAGACTGAAAGTGTGCCAGTATTTTCCACATTTCAAATGTCATACACAGCGAAAAACGTATCATTACAGAAGGTAAATATTTTGGTTTAGCATAAAAAATTTTGCCTAGAGCCTACATTTAAAGCTGACAAAAATATTCTAATGAAGATGTTCACAACAAAACATTATATTTTTGCTTATATAGTAAAAAATGACTTGAAATAATGTCATAATAAACCAGTACTTTCTAAGAGTAATAAAATTAACTATTGGTACCAACACATTTTCATGTGGGTCTTGTAGAATTTCTCATTAATTAACTCTACCAAATTTTTAGTTGGGGGGGGAATATTTGCTAACCACAAGAAAAATGATCTTCAAACATTTCAATCATACCTGTTTCTGAGCTTCTACTTTTTGCTTTCTGGTTGGATCAATTGCATCTACCATCCATTTGATAGTAAAGTATGTTACTGCACCAAATATTGTCAAACGGAAAATTAAACCAACAACTTCATTCCGACTCAAAGGACGAGAAAAGGCTTCAGCATGTACCATCTTGATTGTTAACCTTAAAAAACAAACAGAAATGTCACTAGGTAATAACTATACTTATTAAAATTGGGAGACTAACAAAGTAGTTTAATCAAGAAAAACTAACTTCTAGTCAAATTAAAATATTACCTACCTTAAAAAAAGTGTTTCATTTTAAGGAGAAATGGATTTTTAAATGTTAAGTAAACAAATACATTTAAAGCTCCTCTTGCAAACTGAAGTAGACTAGAAACTAAGATTTATTTAGTAGTAGAATTAATCATTTTATTTGAAAAATACAGTAAATATCTTAAGGTATTTACTCAAACAGCTTTAAGGAACTATTTCAGAGTCTAGGAAAGTATCAACTATAACACTAATCCAACTGAAGAAAGGCAGCCCAACAATACTAATGGGATTGTAAGAATTTCTTTTATTAAGTGTAACATATACCAGGTAGTTTTTGAGTGAAATTCAAATTGTGAACTGACTCACTTTTTCCTCATACCACTTTTAAAGGTTTTCAAGGCCTGCTTAAATGTAAACATGCCATTTTCTCACTTAATAAGTGGCATTAAATTTTTGAGCCATGCTATTGCTCCCAACAACCCAGCTAAGTAAGAAGCAATAGAATTTAGAAAAATCTTGAACGAAGACAACCACAAGAATACAGCACTCACCCAAGCTAGAAAAAAATGAGGCAAATGTGCCTACTTTTACATATATCCCTGAACAGCTACATCAATCAAAGCTAGGCTTACAGGAGACATACCCTCCTCTGCCAATGGCAATAACTGCCTGGAAGAATAAGCTTGCTAGGGATGATATGACTATCACACTTTGGGAGATAGGATCTTAGCTTCAAATAATGCCATTACATTCTCAGCACAGGAGTGTGCTGAATGCTATGAGATATATTGGAAAAAGAGAATATATATTTGCACTCACATAAACATGAAGAAAAAAGAATGTGTATAGCTCAGCAACAGATGAAAGCACTGCACAGATTATTATCCAGCTCTAAAATTCTCTTCTCACTACTACTAAAGAGCCTCTTCACCTTCCTTCCTCTAGAATAACTCCAAAATTTTTTTATTTCCTTTTATACACTTCACCTCCACTCAAGGATATGCACTCCCTGTCTTTAATCAAAAGACTCCCAAGTATTCCCTTTACAGGATTCCCAAGCATTCAAAACTATCCTAATCTAGAATCTAACTCGAGTCAATTGCAAGCACTTTATCTTTCACCCCTTTTCAAAGGGACGTGCAATAGCTGGAGTCACCAGCATCTTTAAATCCCACATATATTTTCCCTTCAGCACATCTGTCTGGTACCCTGCGTGGGCCCTTTTCTCTCATTCATCTAGGGTTAGTCAAATTCTATTCAAACTTCAAAAATCAACTTTATCTGCTCCATAAAGCCTTCTGAATCACGTGAATCTTCTATAGTATTCATTTTGCCCTATTACACTATCTTAAGAAATGTCTTGCTTTTAATCATTATTGCACTTTTGAGATATCTACTCATAGGGTTTAAATCTTATAAACAAGATGTATATCTTATCTACCTTTATAATTGTCACACACGAAACAGACCTTTATAATTGCCACACACAAAACAGGGGCTATTCAAAAATTATCTGTTCAACAGATAAATTGCAACTGAAGAAAACCTCCCATTTAATCATTCCAACAGAGTCACTGCCAGACTTCTAAAGTATTTCAGAAAGTTAAGGTTCCACATTTCTCCATTACTAGGAGCCATTCACTTCACAATAATTATATTTAATTTAAACTTAACAACTAAATAATTGAAAGCCTCCATTTTGGAGGAAGAAATTTTGGCCTAGGGAATGTTAAGCGACTTAATTCATTCAATTAGCACTTGCTGAACAACTGTATGACACCCACTATATACTGGATATACAATAATCGTTAAGATACCACCACTTTACTCAAAGAACACACTGCCTGGCTATTATATTAATTATAAAGAAAGCAAAAGAAGTTAAAAAGGAGAAGGTACTTTACTGAAATCTCTCCTCATGTAACAAAGTGTGCTATCTTCCATCAGCACAGATTCCAAAAAAATGGGTTATACAATATTTCACTTCTCATAGAAGTAAAAAACTGACTTTTCTAGTCTTTAGTCCACAAAGTTGAAAACACAGTTGAAATGTGTTATATCACTATGTGGGGATAATTCATAGATGAAAATAACTTAGACAGGATAAGGGTTTTATTAACTTGATCTATGAAAAGTGGTGGCATTCCAGTAAAATGTTTTCATTTGTTTAGAATTGGTAGTGGTAAAACTGTCATCTCTCGGATATTCATTGAACTACATGAAGAAATTAGGGCTGTTATGAGCACATCTCAGTTATCAAGATAGTAATAACTTTTAATTCTATAAAAGGTCAAGACATAAAACCTGTTTATATCTTTCCCAATTCTGAAATGATTAATGTAGTACAGTAAAGACAGGTCTACTAAGGCCACCTGTAAAATAGTAGTCCATCTTTTAAAATTACTTCAAAATACTTCAATGAAACTGAAACTTGTTTTGTAGACTGTAACTGTATATACTTTATTGTACACTCATGTATCACTCATTTGGTATTGATATACCTGCAATGCAAAGCTGTTAAAGCAACAATACCATTACAGCGAACATAAAGAAAACCTGCATGTGCATACAACAGCAGGGAGCGTATTTCAATCCTGTATAAACATTAGGTTCAACAAGATGAATACACAAATATGTATATATACGATGACAGTGCTGTATGCAACTAAGAAACATCCCCAAACACTGTAATCTAGAGTTATTTGTTAGACAAACATGGTATCAGGTCGTTTCATTTTTAGTTCTCCATTTCAAAGTGGAGAACTCTGAAATCGTACTATCTCATCTATGAGCAATTTATTAAGACGTATAGCATTCATAGCATAGCATTCACTGTAGTATTTCTCTCCTAATTCATTGCAGTATTTCACAAAGGGTTTCTCAAACTCAAAAGTCCCAGTCTTGCAGACATAAAAGGCCCTACGAATACAGCCTATGACAATGAAGGCCTGCCAATCTTCACAAAGAGGGCAGGATATTATTAACATATCTTCTGTGAAAGCGTGCCCAGCCCTGAAGAACCACCTTCGATTTTGCACAAGGTGGTGGCGGCGCCTGTGCGACAATCAGACCTGGTTCATTCCAGCCGACTTCGTCTAGGTACGCCTGGTTCTGAAGTCTTCCGGGACGACCCAAAACCCCCACAGTGACCAGGGTGCCTACAAAGATTCCCTCGGGAAACGCACGAGTCTTGAAGAGCTAAGCAGACCCTAAGGGCCCAGACCGGGCCGGAAGCCAAGGCGAGGCCCGGGACGCCCTTGGAGGTTAATCCGCACGATACTAAGGGCTGCGGGGCGCTGGGGGGCGGCACTGAGGTGGGGCGTGGGAGAAAGCCGGGGTGACCTTTCCTCCGGCAGCTTCCAGGTCTGAGCCGATCCTTAAAGGACTTCAGCAGGATACGACACCCATCCCACGAGGCCCCGCGGGAACCCGCTACTCACCCAGGAGCAGAACAGCGAGAGCAGGTGCCCTGAGCCGGCCTCGCACAGGAAGGAAATGCAGCCTGGGAGCGAATGCTTCCGGCAGGAGCCGTGGCCCACCCCCTCGCACGGAGCATGCGCGACCCGCGGCCGCCCGCGAAGAGGGGGCGTGCTCCCAGGCTTAGAAATGGTTTGGGGGCTTGAGCCAGAGTGTATTCGCGCACCCAGGGGTTGCCTAACCTGCTACCTGCTGGACGGCGACTTTCTACGAAGCCGGCGTGTCTGCGAGCAGCACTCGCTAAGGCTCTGAGTTTAACAGAGACTAAATTTGGGAAGGCGCTTATCACAAAAAGTCCCTGCCCTTCTCGCGGGCTCCGGGCGCAACCCTGACAAATCGGGCAGCCTTCTTGAGAGTGCAGGAATGCTGTGCGTAACCTGCAAAGAAAATCTCTCTTTCCCACCACTCTGTGCAAACCCTCACGCTGTAGCTCTGTGTCTGTACTGCAGCCGAAACGCAGAAGCTCATGGCCACCCTCACCCCTCACCCCTCCCCATCTGCCTTTCAATTCTAGGGTGAGCTCACACTCCTCCCGCATCTCTGTGCTGGTAAGCACCTGGGGGTGGCGCCTGACAATCCTTGCGCGAAAAAATTTAGCAGCACACGCCGGCAGGCCGGGTAGTTGGGACGTTAACAGGGCATCTGGTAACAGGTTTTGCATTTTGGTGATTTCTCTTTTTCTTTTACAAACCCTTTCCCTTTCCAGAACGGGCGACGTGACACAAGAGGTCCCAAGGGAGCAAACCTGAAAGCCAGCGCCTCCTGATTATACAGCCTGCCAGGGGTCAGATGACATTAGACGCTCCGGAGATATAAGAAGCATCACTTCCTTCAGATAGAGTTGGTGAGACTATGATGTAATTAGAGTTCTCCCTGTGTTCCTCAGGAAGGCAGTTTGTGCCTTTTTACTTGAGGCATTATCTTTGATGGCTAAAAAATTCTGCAACTTGGCCAGCACGGTGGCTCACATCTGTAAATCCCAACACTTTGGGAGGCTGAGGCGGGAGGAGTACTTGAGGTCAGGAATTCGAGACCAGCCTGAACAACATAATAAGAGTTCGTGTCTACCAAAAAAAAAACAAAAAACAAACAAACAAAAAAAACCAAAAAACTAAAAATTAAGTGAATTTGGTGGCACATATCTGTAGTCCCTGCTACTTGAGAGGCTGAGGTGGGAGAATCGCTTGAGCCCAGGAGATCAGGGCTGCAGTGAACAGTGATCAAGCCACTCCACTCCAGCTTGGGCAACAGAGCAAGCTCCTGTCTCAATAATGATAATTGTGAAGCCTGATTTTTAACGAATGTTACTAGTTACAAACTTGTAATAACGTGGTAAAGATAATACCCAGTGAATGTCTACTAGAGGTGGGGCAATATGCTGCTATTTGCTTTACATGCATAATCTAAATTTCTCCCCCAAAATCCTCTAAAATAGCCATTATTTTCTCCGGTTTTACAAATGAGCAAATTTTAAAGCTTAAAGCTTAGAGAAAGTTTTCTAAGTTCATATATTTAGGAAATAAATGGCAACAATTTCATTGGAACATAGATCTGTCTAATTCAAACCTTGTACTTTACATTTTCTTTTGAGATAGTAGTTTAATGCCAACTAAACTTTAAAATTTAGTTGAAGGTAATACCATGAAATGCCAAAATCACAAGGTTTTAAAGGATGGGGTGATGGGGATGCATGAATGTTGAAAAACTATGATTGAGTTTATGAACAGGAATCAGAATGGAATTTAATACTTTAAGTAATTCATGTTTTACACCTATGCCTTTTTAGTCTTTAAGGCTTTATATATGTGCATGCCTACATTCCTAAATTTTTAAGAAATCGATGTGAAGCTAGGTTGGGGATTACTAGACTAATTATTTAGACAGATAGACCTTTGAGAAGAACAGGAAGATTATGAGACCAGGACAATGTTCATTAAAAACAAACAACAACAACAACAACAACCAAAAAAAAAGCAAACAAAACACAAAACAGAGGCTATCCGTGCTCAGCAGTCTTTCAAGGGACTTTCCACTGGGTCCCTGGATGATCCCAAGCTGAATAATTGCTTGGGAGGCTCATGGGCACATGGTTTGACAGGGCTAAAAGGGAGGAGTCACTAAAGGAAGGAAACAGGTTTTGTGCCCCAATAGGGTAATTATGCCCACTGGTAAGGAAAATGAGCTGAGAAATTCAAGAGGGTAATTGATTTTCATTCATTTACTGAGTGAAATTTGTTCAGCTAAGAGCATCACTTGCCCTCTCTAAGGACCAGGGTGACCAGCCTACCCAGTTTCAGTTTGCATGAGACTAAAAGGTTTGCTGGAATATAAGACTGCCTGAGAAAGTCTCAGGCAAATCATGAGTCACTCCACTAAAGACATCCTAAATGAATCCTACAATGAAATGGAGTTCCCAATATGGTTACATCTAGTCTCAATTCATCTGCCTAAAACCTGAGGGATGATTGCACAGGAAAGGAAACTATTGAATAAAGTCATCAAGGCTGACCATAAAGAGTCTACAAGCTCAAAAAGTGCCACACTTCATTCCCTTTCCAGTGGTTCGGCTATAAACCAAATGCCTACACCTATATGTTTTGGACCTAACGTTTTCATTTAGCAAACCCTTAAGAAACCTTTCATGTCTGGGCCTAAGACATCAAAGTAACTGCCTACCCACATACCAAGCACCTTCATTTTCAGCAATCACCACATCAATGAGGTTCTTCCAGAATAGAGCAGAGCGAACATATGCTTTTCATTCCAGGATAGCTTTATATAATCTCCAGCAACACAAAATACCATATTTGGCCCACGATAGGAGCTCAATAAATAATTCATTATGTATAATATTAATCAGAAAATTAGAGCAGATTGTAGACTTTCTAGGCCTTTGCCCTTTGTTAGAATGAAGATAGTAAAAATAATTATTACTTTGTTATAGAAAGTTTTTGGGTTTTGTGTGTGTTTTGTGTATCAATACCTCTTAAAATAGTTATGGCATTTCTCCCCCATGGTACTGAATTTTCCATTTTTGTTATTAAACGGAGCATGGCTAGTTTGTTCTGCAACCAAGGTTAATGCACTAGATACCTGATAGGAGGAGAGGATTCCTTAGATTAGGTGTTCTCTACTGGGTGCGGTGGCTCACACCTGTAGTCCTAGCACTTTGGGAGGCCAAGGTGGGTGGATCACCTGAGGTCAGAAGTTCAAATCCAGCCTGACCAACAGGGTGAAATTTGTCTCTACTAAAAATAATACAAAATTTAGCCAGGCATGGTGTCAGGAGCCTATAATCCCAGCTACTCAGAAGGCTGAGGCAGGAGAATTGCTTGAATCTGAGAGGTGGATGTTGTGGTGAGCCGAGATTGCCCCACTACACTCCAGCCTAGGTGACAGAGTAAGACTCCATCTCAAAAAAAAAAAAAGATGAGGTGTTCTCAAATTTCATTGTATGTAGATTAACTTGGAAAACTTGGCAAAATGCAGATTCCTGGCTCCCACTCTTCAGAGACTCCCATTCAACTGCTCTAGGTTTTGGCCTAGAAATCTGCATTTTAAATAAGCATTTGGGCTCTCTGCCATGTGAGGATGCAAGAAGGTGTCTGTCTGAAAGTCAGGAAGGGTACCAGACACAACATATGCCAGGATATTGGACTTCCCAGTGTCCAGAACTGGGAGAAATACATTTCTATTCTGTAAGTCTATCAATAAATCAGTAAACAAACATCTGAGCTGACTGGGATATAGGTAAGTTTGGACCACATTTTGAGAAACTCTGCCCTAGCGAATGAAGACTGTAGATGTCTTTTTGCAAAAATCTCTACCACTTCAGCCTAAAAGGCCTATCTGGTCATCTGAACCATTAACCCAACTGGAATACATCAAGAAATCAAGGCAAGGAAGCTTCAGGATGAGATTCAGAATAGAACCCTTTGAAAGGAAAAACCTTTCAAATTATGCCAGTATAAGTCACTTGGTAACCTTGGTTCCTTTAAAAATATCATAAAAGGATAATTTCAATTATTATTTTTTAATTCTTAAAATCATGTCTTCTGAATCATATGAACTGTTATTTTGATAAGGTAAATTAAGTAGAACGTGTGGAGAAAGAAAAGTAAAGCAAGAATATGAAGCTATACCTGAAGCAGTACTTGAAGCTCCACTAGAAAGAATGATATAGAACACAGTGGAGTACTATTCAGCCATTTAAAAAATGAGATCCTGTCATTTGCAACAACAGGGACAGAACAGTAGAACATTATGTTAAGTGAAATAATTCAAGCACAGAAAAACATACTTTGCGTATTCTCATTTGTGGGAGCTAAAGATTAAAACGGTTGAACTCATGGAGATAGAGAGTAGAATGATGGTTACCAGAGGCTGGGAAGAATAGTGGTGGGGGATAGGAGGGAAGTGAGAATGGTAATGGGTACAAAAATATACTTAGATAGAATAAATAAGACCTAGTACTTGATAACACAACAGGGTGACTACAGTCAACAATAATTATTGTGAAGTTTTAAATAACTGAAAGGGTATAATTGGAATGTCTGCAACACAAAGAAATGACAAATGCTTGAGGTAATGGATACCTCATTTACCCTGATGTGATTATTACACATTGTATGCCTGTATCAACATACATCATATACCCTATAGCTATATACACCTGCTATGAACGCATAAACTTAAAAAAATGAAAAAAGCTAAAATAAAAAATAAAAATAAGAAATAGTAAGAAACAAGGAAAAAATAATGGAAATTTAAAATTTCAAAAGATTGGAAGAAGTGGAAGGATAAAGTGATAGCTCCATTCTGTAAAAGAGAGAAAAAAAAAGACAACAGCAAAGTTCAAAGAACATATTGTTGTAAATCTACTTTCCATGCTTTTATGTTTTTAAACTTTACACATAATTTTAAAGGAGTCTACATAAAAAAAAGTTATATATATTTTTCTTGCGTTATCAGAATAGTACTAATCCACAATCTGCATTTCTACATAACCTTTTTCTCAAGCAGTATTGCCAAGTGTACTTTTTTAAAACTTCTACCAAAAAATGTTTTCTAGAACTTGGAAATTTACTTACAATTGACAATATTTTATTTAACTTTAGTACAGTGCTGTTTAAATGATACTGTCTGTCAAAAGTCAGGATTGAGCAAAGCCAGAATTGCTTCAGATATCTAACCTTACTATATAGCCTCATTAGCAGAAGTTTTAAGGTATAAATGAAAGAGTGATCTCCCTATGATTAAATTGGGACCTTCATAATGCTCCTGCCTATGGTTTCTTAAATGGGGAGGCAGTGGGAAAGATTGGGTAAGAATAACAAAGATATAAATGCATTGGTTAAAATAGAAGAAATAGTAGTTGAAATGTTAATTCTCGATTCCTGTAACAACAGATTGATAGATGAGGCATAAAACAAGACCAGATGCTGTGGTTTTCAGGATGCACTTGGCTTCCCATCCTTTATAACCCAGAGCAATTTTTGCTCTAAGTAGGTCACTTGCCTGCTCTCATTTACCTGATTCTAGGAAGATGCCCTTGAAAGTGTTTAGAAAATAATAGGTACTGGTACTTAATATTTTAAAAATTAAGATTGCATAAAATCTTCCTCCTCCCACCCGTTTCTCTAAAAGCCAGAATAACTGATAACCTTGAAGCATATGTGAAATTAAAATGAACAAGAATAATTGGAGATCTTTTATCTTCTAAGCACAAGTACACTAAACTCTGTGTCCATTTGGTTGGTTCCCATAATTCACTTTGCTTAGCACTAGCATAGTACTCAGCTCACAGAATTATAGTTGAAGTCTTTATTCTGCTATAAGATAGTAGCATCTTGAAAAAAGAGAGTGCCTAGGACATAAGAAAGGCTTAACAAGATTTTAACCTGACTAGAGAATAAAGAGGATACCTAGGACATAGGAGAGGTATAGATTTAACCTGACTAAAGAGGAAAAAAAAGAGAGGGGGCAGGAAAGACAAGTGGTCCAAAGGTATGACATATAATTCAAACCACTTTACTGATCATAATTTTATGATTACCCTATCCTGGTGTGTCCATTAGAAACTAGTCCAGTCAGGGAGAGTCTTGGTATCTATAGGGTATAAGAACATGGACTATACAGACGTGGGTTTGAATTTAAGATCTGCTGTTTACTAACTCTGTTACTTTGGACAAGTTATTTATGCTCTCAAGCTTCCGTTTCCTTATATTTAATGTGGGAACAATAACAGTACACATGCCATGGACTTGCCTTAAGAATTAAATGAGACAATACATGTAAAGTGCTGAACTCAATGCCTGGCACTTAACAAGAGCTCAGTAAACATGCTGGTGTAATACCCCAGATGACATTTTCATTATATGATGAGGTGATATTCTCTCATTTCCTTGATTCTGTAAGGACAATGATTCTTTCATATCTCCTCTGTGTTTGCATAAGGACTTTACCTCTCCAGTTTTCAACTATGGCATCTTGTCTGAAATGTTTATCTTCTCTGACTTGTGAAGAGGCTGTGCCTCTCTGTCTCGCTGACCTCTTGGTTCTCACATTCCCATTCTTAATACACCCCTCCGGCTGAGTCTTACTGATCAGTAGTCTATAAAACATTTATGATAGTTATATAAAACCTGTAAGATTTCATCCTTATGACCCAAAGATAATTAACTTTAACATATTCATTGATCCATGAAAATAACTGTGTGGATATTTCTCAGTTCACTGAAGACCATCATTAATACTGGCTGTTATTCCCATCTGTCAAATAACAACCATTTATTAAGTATACAATCCTTGCTTTTATGAATTTCTAAAGATCGAAACATTTTATAAAAATGCAAGTCCTCATACAGCTGTTGATTTTTTTTTAAGTTAGAGGTTTACCCTGTATTTCATTCCTTCATTTTTTGTTTACTGTTTTTTACTTAGATTGCTGAGTGGATTTTGCACAAGAAAAAGAAATTAATTTAATAGATGAAAGTGAGATGCTGAAACAACCTTGAGATTTGAGAAGCCAGTACTTTGCATGGGGTCTTATCTTTTCTCTGCAGATCAGAACCTTCCTATTAACCTCAGGGACAACCACTGCATCAGAGCTGTTATTCTACATATAAAATTTAATTCATTTGAGCACAACACTTTTTTTTTTTTTAATTTTTAGAAACAGGGTCTCACTCTGTTGCCCAGGTTGTAGTGCTGTGACTGGATTGTAGCTTGCTGCAACCTCAAACTTCTGGGCTTAAGCAATCCTGCCACCTTGGCCTCCCAAAGTACTGGGATTACAAGGAGGAGCCACCATGCCCAGCCAACTAGAACACATTTTTTTTTTTAATTTTACCATGGGCAATTCATAGAAATTACCCCAAAGCACTGGGATTACAGGCAGTAGCCACCATGCCCAGCCAGGTACAACACATTAAAAAAAAAATTTTACTATGGGCAATTTGTAGAAACATTCCCAAAGTTAAGGGAGCTTTACTCAGCAAAATAAATGATATATCCTCTCCAGACACTGAATGCACTTCTTCCAAAGGCCAGGGCAAAGCTGGCTGATTTTAGGTCTTTAAGGATAAAATATCTACTAGGCCTTCTTTCACCTAGAGGGGCCCAGCAGTAGTTCACTGGCAAGCTGACGTTAAAAATCTCCCTTCTGACCCTTTTATTGTCATTGTTTCTGGAACCAGAAAACAGCAACAACCACCACCACCAAGGGGGAAGGGAAGAAAAAGCCTGTAACTTGTTTTACAGAAGTACAGGAAACAAATTAAGTATACTAAATTGGCAGTCATTCAACTTCAAAATGGTATACCTCATAGATTTTCACAAGCCTTTCTACTTTCTAGCCTGCTTCTTATTCCGCTGAAATACCAGCACCACTCTGAAACCTTTGAATGCCCACGTAAGGCCCAGTGCCAGAGGTATGCCTCCACCCATTTCTTTGTCTTCTGAGTTCTCAGGTTAATAAGGGATCAGAAAAAGGGAGAATAGACAAAGAGGCTGACTCGTCTATCATATTTTCTTCTTCTATGGTGTTCTGTAAAAAGCTGAAAAAATGCTAATAATTCTTAGCTGGCTAAAAGCAGCTTTAGAATTCTGTCCAGATAGTCTTAAACCTCTAGCTGGACTATGTGCCACCTTCCACATCACAGTCCCTCCATCACTTTATTCTACTTACGTTACAGAAACTAGCTTCCCATAGATGGTCATTATAGTGTCCTCACAGGCTAGTATCTAAGAAACCTCTTCTGTTTCTCTCTCACCCCTTCCTTGAGACTCTTGGAAATAAACAGGTAAAAGAGCTTAAATGAATGGTGTCTAAAGCTATAAAATACAGTGATTATATTTTGTCTTGTTTTGATAACTAGTCATGTTTCTTCAGTGGAATCAATCACCTGAACACACACTCATAGGCCAAAAAGAGAAGACAACTCAAAGTTTCTCTAGGGGTACCTCACTTCCTCCTCATTCTACAGGAAGATGGGGTCCATGACACTTCATTTCGATGATGAGTCCCAAAATCTGTTTCTGAACCCAACACATGAAAGTTATCAAGCATAGAGTGCCAGGTAGGTAAAGAACAAATATAGTCTCTGCTAAAGTAGTTTAAAGCATGCAGGATGCAGATTATGGCTGTTTTAGTCAGTATTCAATATACTATTATTTATCCTTATTAAATATCATTATACGATTTATATAATGTCATAATGTTAAATATTATTAAATGTTTAACATTATTTAATAATTTAATAAAATTCTGTTTCAGTATTTATGCCATATTTGAGAAATTCTAAATTATGACAGTATTCAATGAGGTGCCAGCTCTGTGACCTGTCACATGTCAGGTAGCCCTTCTGGGTTTCCTCCTCTGAAATGAAAATACAGGCATACCTCATTTTATTATGTATCCCTTTATTGTGCTTGCAGATATTATAATTTTTACAAATTGAAGGTTTGTGGCAACCCTGCATCAAGCCAGTGTGTCAGTGCCATTTTTCCAACAGAATGTCCTCACTTTGTGTGCTCTGTGTTTCATTTTCGTAATTCCTGCAGTATTTCAAACTTTTAAATTATGTCTGTTACGGTGATCTGTGATCACTGGATCTTTGATGTTACTATTGTAATTGTTCTAGACACCACAGATCACAGCCATATAAGGCAGTGAAATTAATAAATGTTGTATTCAGGCTGCTTCACCAACCAGTCATTCTCCTGTCCCTATCCATCTCCTCAGGCCTTGCTATTCCCTGAGATACAACAATATTGAAATTAGGCCAATTAATAACCTACAGTGACCTTTAAATATTTTAAGTGAAAGGAAGAGTTTTACATCTCTCACTTTAAATCAAAAGCTAGAAATGATTAAGCTTAATGAAAAAAGGTAGGTTGAAAGCTGAAATAGACCAAAAACTAGGCCTCTTGAGTCAGACAATTAGCCAAGTGGTGAATGCAAAGGAAAGGTTGTCTTTGTTTGTTTGTTGTTTTTAAGAGACGGGGTCTCACTCTGTTGCCCAGGCTTGAGGGCAGTGGCATTATCATAGCTCACTGCTGCCTCAAACTCCCAGGCTCAAGCAGTCCTTCCACCTCAGCCTCCCAAGTAGCTGGGAGTACAAGCTCACACCACTGAACCTGGCTAATTTTTTTTTTTTATAGAGATGGGGTCCACTTTGTTGCCCAGGCTGGTCTCAAACTCCTGGCCTCAAGCAATCCTCCTATATTGGCTTCCCAAAATGCTGGAATTACAGGCATCAGTAACTGTGCCTGGCCTAGAAAAGTTTTTAAAGGAAATTCAAAGTGCTACTTCAGTGAATATGCATGATAAGAAAGCAAAAACAGCCTCATGGCTGACATGGAGAAAGTTTTAGATGATCTGGGTAGAAGATCCAACCAACCACATTCTTATAACCTAATTCAGAGTAAGGCCTTCAATTCTGTGAGGGTTAAGAGAGGCAAAGAAGCTGCAGAAGAAGAATTTGAAGCTAGTAGAGGTTAGTTCATGAGGTTTAAGGAAGGAAGCTTTCTTCATAACATGTAAGTGCAAGGTGAAGCAGCAAATGCTAATGGAGAAGCTGTAGAAAGTTACCCAGAAGATCTAGCTAAGATCATTGATGAAGGTGGCTACACTAAACACAGATTTTCAATGTAGACAAAACAGCCTTTTATTGGAAGAAAATGCCATCTGGGACTTTTATAGCTAGCAAGAAAAAGGCAATGCCTGGCTTTAAAGCTTCAAAAACAGGCTGACTCTCTTCTTAGGAGCTAATACAACTGGTGTCTTTAAGTTGAAACCAATGCTCATTGGTCATTCTGAGAATCCTAGGGCCCTAAGAGTTACCCTGTGTCTACTCTGCCTGTGCTTTATAAATGGAACAACAAAGCTGGGATGACAGCACATCTGTTTATAGCATGGTTTGCTGAATATATATATATATAGAGAGAGAGAGAGAGAGAGAGTTTGTTTTTTTATTTTTATTTTTGTTTTAATGCTGAATATATTTTTGTTTGTTTGTTTGTTTTTAGATGGAGTCTTGCTCTGTCACCAGGCTGGAGTGCAGTGGCACAATCTTGGCTCACTGCAACCTCCAACTCCCTAGTTCAAGCGATTCTCCTGCCTCAGCCTCCTGAGTAGTTGGGATTACAGGCATGTGCCACCATGCCAAGCAGATTTTTGTATTTTTAGTAGAGGCAGGGTTTCACCATGTTGTCCAGGATGGTCTCTTTCTCCTGACCTTGTGATCTGCCCACCTTGGCTTTCCAAAGTGCTGGGACTACAGGCCTGAGCCACTGCACCCAGCTGGTTTGCTGAATATTTTAAGTTCACTATTGAGACCTACTGTTCAGAAAAAAAATGATTCATTTCAAAATGTTACTGCTCATTGACAATGCACCTGGTCACTCAAGAGCTCTGATGGAGATGTACAGCAGAACATTGTTTAGATGCCTACTAACACATCATCCATTCTGCAGTCCATGGATTAAACAGTAATTTTAACTTTGAAGTCTTATTATTTGAGAAATATATTTTATAAGGCTATAGCTACCATAGATAGTGATTCTGCTGATGGGGGATCTGGGGAAAGTAAACTGAGAATCTTCTGGAAAGGATTCACCATTCTAAATGCCATTAAGAACATTCATAATTTATGGGAGGTCAAAATATTAACATTAACAAGTGTTTGGAAGAAGTTGGTTCCAACCCTCCTACATGATTTCTAGGAGTTCAACACTTTAGTGGAGAAATCACTACAGATGTGATATAAATAGCAAGATAACTAAAATTAGAAGTGGATCCAGGAGATGTGACTGAATTGCTGCCATCTCCTGTTAAAACTTGAACAGATGAATTACTTCTTATCAATGAGCAAAGAAATTGGGTCCTTGAGATAGAATCTACACCTGGTTAAGATACTGGGAACATTTTTGAAATAACAAAGGGTTTAGAATATTACGTCAACTTAGTTGATAAAGCAGTGACAGTGTTTGAGAAAATTGACTGCAATCTTGAAAGTAGTTCTACTGTGGGTGAAAGGCTATCAAACAGCATCACATACTGCAGAGAAATATCTTATGAAAGGAAGGGTCAAATGTTGCCTCCACCCTCAACCCTCCACATGCAATGAGTGGGGAATAACAGTAGGACACTGGGCCTAAAAACAAATCAGGCCCTTCATCTATGGAAAGATCAGCTGATCACTAAGAATGTTGCCAAGGCTTGCAAATGTGATACCAGTGAGAAAGCAAAGGCAAGCAGCATGAAATAGCAGTATAATAAGGGCCACATCAAAAGCTGAAGAAGTATGGATAATATAAATAAATTCTATCTTTCACAGCAATGATGATTTTTCAGAATATGAGCTCATGGACAACTGAAGGAGAAGATTCTTTTCTGCTTTATTACCAACTGTATTGCTTTATTGTCTTAACAAATTCCCTATTTTCTTGAATTTGCCAATGGAGGTTTTACCTAACATGGCACCTTTTAGCAATGTAATTATCTCCACTCTCAGTTGGTGAGAGATTACTGAAACAAACTCCGAAACACTCACATAGATTCTCATGAATCATGTTATATTTTTTCCCTGTCTAATAGTGCTGAATGAATCATGTTTAATTGAGAATTAGCCAAAGGGAAGAGTAGAGTAGTAAGGACATAGATTTATCTCTATTTGTATTTTCATTTACTACTTTTATCAAGAAAAATAACATTTTAGCTCTTTTTTGTTTGTTTTTAAATACCGCTCTCTAGAAAGTAAATTCAGGAATAGGATACTCCGTACCTATTCAGCATGATCCAATTTATTGTTAATTTCATTGTCTATTAACATAGTAAGTAGTATGTGGGCTTGTAACACTTCTCTCATAGAAGTAACAAACAAACCTCAAACTTAAGAATGATAAGCACATGCCTCTTTTTTTCTTAAGAAAAACACCTGTTCCAGTGGATAGAAATGGCTAGGGAAGATCTAGATCTGTATCTAGGAAGATATAATTTCAACAAATCACAGACTCTCGTGATTAAAAGGAACACTGAATGTTATTGTCTTCAACCAAAGGTAGTTTGGATTGTAGAAAGAATGTTTGCTGTGGAATTAGAGGTCCTGGTTTAAATCACAGCTTTACCGCTTAATGAATGAACATTTTAGGCAATTTATTTAATCTCGCTGAGCCTTGGTTTTCTCATCTATAAAAAAGGAATAGTGTCTGCATTATAGAGTTGGTGAGAAGATTGGATATAAGCTATGTAAAGGAACTAGGACAAACACAATAAGCATTTGAGAAACAACTGTGTTTGTTGTCATAATTATCCCTCCAAGTGGTTATTGAACTTATTTAAACATTCTGGTGACATAGGATTCACTGACTGCTCCAGTTGTCATTCCATGTTCAGAGAACCTTTCAGTGCTACTTCTTCTTTTAACTGAGCCTAAATATTTTCCCCTAGAACTTTTATCCACGATTTTTATTCTTGCCAGTGAGGCTGCACAGATGATGTAACCAAATTAAGTGTGAAACTAGAATGGAATATATGCTTCAAGAGTGGTGTGACCCGTGTAGATACTATAGATTTATCATCACAATTTAAGATCAAACTAGCTTACTTTTGCTAGTAACCACCCTTTTGATACCTGTTGAATTTGTTGTTCATAAAGCCTATTCTTCTTCACTAGAGTTTGGGTCCTGCATTGCTGTACCAGTCACAATTTTGAGGGAGAGACTCAAGTACAGAGCCTTACAATTTAATTTGTATCATATTTTCCAGTAAATGTTAAATTCCTTAAGATACAGCAAATATAATTTGGCTGTTTAATCAGTTATAATGTCATATGGCATACCCATAAGTTAATGTGACTGATAAGTGGTTAAGAACCTGGTGCATTTTATTTAACCAACACTTTAGTGTTTAATATATGCCAGGTACTGTTCTAGGTGCTTTACACATACCAACTCATGTAATTCTCATAACAAATTTGTGCAGTAAGTACTGTAATTATCCTCATAGGGGAACTGAGGCACAGAGAAGTTAAGTAACCTGTTCAAAGTTAAATAGTAAGTGCTAAAGTCAGGATTAGACCTCAGCTATCTAATTGTAGAACCTGTATTTGTACACATTATGCCTTGTTCCCGAAATTTTTTGTTACATAGATTTTTATGGCTTTTTTGAGACAAGGTCTCACCCTCTTTCCCAGACTGGAGTACAGTTACAGTAATCACTGCAGCCTCCACCTCCCAGGCTCAAGCGATCCTCCTACCTCAGCACCGCCACCCCAGGCAACATAGCAAGACCGCCCCCCATCTCTACAACAAATTAAAAAAGAATTATCAGGGTATTTAGGCCCATGCATGTAGTCCCAGCTACTTGGGAAGCTTGAGGTGGGATAATCACTTGAGCCCAGGAGTTTGAGGTTGCGGAGGGCTGTGATTGTACCACTGTACTCCAGCCTGGGCAACAGAGTGAGATCCTATCTCAGAAAATAAACAAACAAACAAACAAACAAAAAAACATGGCTGCAGTGGGCTGTGTTTGTGTGGGACTGTTTCTAGGTTGTTTATTCTGTTCCACTGATATTAAGTATCTATCCTTTCACCAATACTAGATTGTGTTGATTAATCTAGCTTTATAGTGCAGCTTAAAATCAGGTAGTTTGATTCTTCAACTTTATTTTTCTTTTTCAAACTTATTTTGACTTTTCTAATTATTTTAAATTTATCTATTAATTTTAGAATCAGCTGGCTATATTTTAAATTTTTAAATTATAAAATTATAATTTATGTAAAACTTTAAAATATAATTTAAAATTAATTTAGCATCAGCTTGCTATATTTTAAAAATTTTCTTTTGTGAATTCTCTTGGGATATTTAGTGGAATTGAATTAAACTATACATTAATTTGATGGGTTGAGTCTTCAGTTTTCTTTCTTTCCAGAGATGGAGTCTTGCTCTGTTACCTGGGCTGGAGTGCAGTGGCTATTCACAGGCGTGATCCTGCCACTGAACAGCCTGGGAATTTTGACCTGCTCCCTTTTCTACCTGGGCTGGTTCACTCCTCCTTAGGCAACCTGGAGTACCCACCCCTAGGAGGTCACCATAATGATGCCAAACTTAGTGCCAACACCCAAGCAGCATAGCAAACTACAGCCCAGAGTTCCTGGGCTCAAGCACTTTCCCTTCCTCGGATTCCTGAGTACCTGATATTCTTCCAGTTCTGAACATAGTATATCTCCCCATTTATTCATAGTTAGATCTTCTTTGATTTCTTTCATTAATGTTTTGTAGTTTTCAACATACACATCCTATTCATGTTTTGTTAAATTTGTACCTTATTTATTAGGTGCATACACTTGTTAATTGAGAAATAAGAAAAAAAAATTGTACCTTAGTATTTCAATATTTTTGGAGCTGTCGTAAGTGGTATTGTTTAAAAATATTAGTTTCCAGTTAGTCATTGCTGGTATATGGATGTAAAATTTTGTGTGTGTGTTTACCTTTTGTACTGTGACCCTACCAAACTCAGTTCTAGGAGTTTTTTTTAAATCACTTCTTTGGTTTTCTATATAAACAATCATGTCATCTGCAAATAGAGACATTTTTATTTCTTCCTTCTCTATCTATAAGTCTGTTATCTTCTTGCCTTATTACACTGAATAAAATTCTAATATAATGTCAAATAGAAATGGTGACTGAAGACATTCTTACCTTGTTCCTGACCCTAAGGGGTAGTATTCAATCTTTCACCACATGTAATATGATATTAGATGTTGGCTTTTTCTTGTACATGACCTTTATGAGGTTGTGGAAATCCCCTTCTACCTTCATCTACTGAGAATTTTTTTTAAATCTGGATGTTGAAGTCTGTCAAATACTTTTACTTTTTTTTTTTTTTTTTTTTGATATAGTTAGGATATGAACCCCGGGCTAGAGTGCAATGGTGCGATCTCGGCTCACTGCAACCTCCACTTCTCAGGTTTAAGCTATTCTCCTGCTTCACCCACCCAAGTAGCTGGGACTACAGCCATGTGCCACCACACCTGGCTAATTTTTGTATTTTTAGTAGAGATAGGGTTTCACCATGTTGGCCAGACTGTTCTCAAACTCCTGACCTCAGGTGATCTGCCCACCTTAGTCTCCTAAAGTGCTGGGATTATAGGCTTGAGCCACTAAGCATAGCCTGTTAATGCTTTTTCTGCATCAAGTGACGTGATTATGTAGCTTTTCCTCTCTACTTTAGTAATATGGTGGATTACATTGACTAATCCTTTGAATATTGATCTTTGTATTTTCAAGATAAATCTCATTTTGGCATGGTGTATAATTTTTTTATATACTGCTGGATTCAATTTGTTAATATTTTGTCGAAGATTTTTGTGTCAATGTCCAAGACAGATATTGGCCTATAGTTTTTTCTTGTCCTGTCTTTGTCTGGCTTTAGTATCAGAATAATGCTAGTTTTATAAAAATAAATTGGTAAATGTTCCCTCCTCTTCTATTTTCTGGAAAGAATTTGTGTAGAATTGGTATTAATTCATCTTTAAGTGTTTGAGAGAATTTGACAGTGTAACCATCTGGGCTTGGAAAATTTTTTTGAAAGATTTTAAACTATGAATTCAATTTCTTTATAGGTATAGGATTCTTCAGGTTATTTAAATTCTCTTATGTGAATTTTGGTGGTTTGTTTTTGAGGAATTAGTCTATTTCACATAGGTTGTCATATTTATGTGTATTTAGCTGTTCATAGTATTTTCTTATTTTTAGAATACCATTACATTTGTAGTGATATCTTCTCTTTCATTCCTGATATAGTTAAGTTGTGCCTTTTCTTTGTAATCTTGCAAGATATTTGCGAATTTTATTGGTCTCAAAGAACCAATTTTTTGTTTCATTAATTTTTCTCTATTGATTTTCTGTTTTCAATTTCATTCATTTCTGCTCCTAGCTTTTAAAAATTTTCTTCCTTCTGCTTGATCTGGATTTATTATTATTATTAACTTTTTAGTTTCTTAAAGATCAATGACGTGATATCTTTCTTTTTTTGATGCCAGTATTTCATGTTATAAACATAAATTTCCCTCTAAGGATTCCTTTAGCTAAATCCCATTCCCACAAATTTTCATATGTTGTGTTTTCATTTTCATTCAGTTCAAAATATTTCTCCCTTTTGGCTTCCTCTTTGACCCATGTCATTATATTTAGAAGTATAATGTTTATAAATGTTTGGAAATTTTACTTATTTTGAAGTTAATTCTATTATTATTAGAGAACATTTTTGTATGATTTCAATTCTTTTTTAGGCTGGATTATGTTTTGATGAATGTTCCATGCCATTATACATTTAAAAGAGTATGTATTTCTGTTCTCAGGGTGAATTTAAAAATTAATGAAAAGAAAAAAAAAAGAGTATGTATTCTGCTATTGTTGGGTGAAGTATTTTATAAACACCTATTAGATACAGTTGGTTGATGGTATGGTTCAATTTTTCTATATTTTTGCTGACTTTCTGTTTGCTACTTCTATCCATTACTGAGAGAGGAGTATTGATGTTTCCAAATATAATTGTGGATTTGTCTGTTTCTCTTTTCAATTCTATCAGGTTATGATTCACACATTTTATAATGCCATTCTTTATCTCCAATAATTTTCTTTGCTCTGAAGTCTACTTTGATATTAATATACCTATTTTCACTTCCTTTTGGTTAGTGTTCCCATGGCATATATTTTTCTATTTTTAACATACTTATATATATATATTTTGAATTGAGTTCTTTTTTTTTATGACACATACATAGCTCAGTCATGTTTTTGCATACATTTTGCCAGTCTATTTTAGTGGGTATATTTAGATTATTCCCATTTAATGTAATAATTGATATATTCAGATTTAGGCCTACCATTTTATTTAATTGTTTTCTGTTGGTTCCCTTTTATTTTCTTTCATTTATCTGTTTTCAAAAACTTCCATTAATAATTAGTATGCTGATAACAAATTCTCTTTGTTTTCCTCCCCTAAGAATGTGTTTATTTCAAATTTAATCATGAAGGATATTTGTGCTAAATATAGAATTCTGGGTTGACAGGGTTTTGTTTTTAGCCCTTTCAGTTATTCTACTTCATTCTACCCTCCATGGTTTCTGATGAGAAATCTGCAGTCATTCAAATTGTTTCTCCCCTGTAAATAATGTATCTTTTTTTTTTTCTACCAGCTTTCAAGAATTTTTCTTGTTTCAGTTTTTAGCAGTTTGATTATGATGTGTTTAGGTATGAATTTATTTGGTTACACCCTGTTTGGTATTCTCTGAGTTTCTTGAATCTGTAAGTTTATGTTTTTTACCAAATTTGAGAAATTTTTAGTTATTCTTTCAAAGATTTGTTACTATATTGTATTCTTTCCTTTCTTCTTTTGGATCTCCAGTATCATAAATGTTAGATCTTTTGGTGGTGTCCCACCAGTCCCTTAGGCACAGTTTTTTTTTTGCTTAATATTTTTTCTCTCTGTTGTTCAGATTGGACAATTTCTGTTGCCTCATCTTCAAATTCAACAACTCTTTCCTCTCATCTCCATTCTGTAATTGAGCCCATACAATTGAGTTCTTTATTTTTGTTACTATATTTTTTAGCTCTGAATTTCAATTTTATTGTTATTTTTTATTTTTTTGCATTTCTTTCAGGAACTTTTATGTTCTGCTACACTTTTCTAATAACTGTTTTAAAGCTATAGTCAGTAATTCCAGCATCTATAGCATCCTGTCATTGTCCTCTATTGATCGTCTTTTCTTATGTAAGTTGAGATTTTCCTGGTTATTGTACACTGAATAATTTTGAATTGTATCCCATACATTTAATACATTATAAGACTCTGGGTTTTGTTTAAATCCTATGGAGAATACTGATATTTTTGTTTTAGCAGGCAATAGATCTATTTTGGTTTAAGTCAAAAGTTTCAACCAACCTTCTGTCAGTTGTAGTTTCAATGTCAATTCTGTTTTCAGAAAGAATATTTTGCTTTTCATGCTATTTGGATCTATCCTCTATGTGTACTACCAGTCAGTAGTGGTAGAGGGTGGTGGACCTGTGTAGTAGACTCTCCTTTAGTTCAGTCTCAAAGTCTTTTTGGTACATATGCTGTTTGTGACCGGATCCATCCTTGTGCAACTTGAAGGTGAGTCTAAGATGTTATAGTCAACCTAATTACTACTTTCCTGAGTTCCTCCCTCTTTTGGTTTCTAGTGCTTTCTTATTCCTGGGACTTCCTCTTTCAGTCCCACAGCCAGAAACCTAGTGGCTTTAGTTACTCTGCTCTGGTGTGTAGTTTCTGGGACTACACTATGTCCAGTGGAAGGACAGAGAGGAAAAAAGCAACTGGTGTTTATCCCACCCTCCCAGGGCCTTCACTTCTCCACAGAAGAAGCTTCCTCTCCCTCAGAAATGTTGGAGCCTGTGGCCACCTGCTGACATTGCTGTCACACTGTTTGGCTGGCAAAATTTCTGGGAACCTAGAGCACTAGAGAATGGAGAACAAAAGAAAAAAAAATGGCAAATTTCTCCCGCACTCTCTAAGTATTAGGAAAAACTTTTCCTGCTCTTTGAGCCAGAACTATAGGGCTTCTCCTGAGGTTCTGTCTGTCTGTGCCTATTCTGAGTTTCAGACTGCCTTATTTCTAGACTGGAGTTCTGATAGGGGAAAAAACAAATACAGAAAACTCACCGCTTGTTCAGTAGTACTGTAAATTCTAGTCTTTTTCCCTAATTCACTTGCTACTTTTTATTTTCCAGTGTCCTCAAGTAGCTGTTTCATGCATTCTGTCTAGGTTTTATAACTGTATTTAATGAAAAAGACAGAGTGGGCCAGGCATATTGGCTCACGCCTGCAATCCCACCTCTTTAGGAGGCTGAGGTAGGCAGATCACCTGAGGTCAGGAGTTCCAGACCAGCCTGGCCAACATGGTGAAACCCAGTCTTTTCTAAAAATAGAAAACCTAACTGGGTGTGGTGGTGCACACTGGTAGCCTCAGATTGCACCACTGCAGTCCAACCTGGGTGACAGAGTGAGACTCTGTCTCAGAAAAAAAAATCAGGGTGGAATGTGCTTACTCCATCTTACCTAGAGCTAGAATAGAACGTCGTTTTTAAATGGCTATTACGAATTGAATGCTTTTGTCTCCTCAAAATGCACAAGTTGAAGCCCTACTCCCAAATGTAATGGTATTTAGAAATGGGGCCTTTATAGGAGGTAATTAGATGAGGTCATGAGAGTGGGGCATCATGATGGGATTAGTGCCCTTTTAAGAGGAGATGCCAGAGAACTCATTCTGTTTCTCTCTCTCTCTCTCTCTCTCTCTCTGTCTTTCTGTCTCTCTCTCCTTTTTGTGAGGACATAGCAAGAAGGCAGCTGTCTGCAAGCCAGAAAGAGAGGCCTCACCAGGAACTAAATCAGCTGGCACATTGATTTGGGACTTCCCAGCCTCTCAAACTGTGAGAAAATAGATTTCTGCTGTTTTTGCCATCCAGTCTATGGTATTTTGTTTTGGCATCTTGAGCAGATGAAGGCAATTGCCAACATATTCATGAAAAGAATTCATGGTACTACATACTGCATCATTCTTCCCAATTCATCACTACTTTTCCTTATAATTCTACCTGTATATGTTTTCTGCAAGATTTATAACAAATTATACTTAGCTGAATTTCTAGACAGAAATAGAAACAACCCCCCATAACTAGATGGGCAGCTTTAGAGATTCAATAATTTCGTGTCATGTAGTTACAGCACTTCAAATATATATATTTTGATATGTCTTTTTGGATTAATTTATTGCTTAATTGTTTGGTCCTCAGTCACCTTGACTAAATTTTCTTGATGTTTCTCTGTAAATAATCTCAAGGCTAGGTGACCTAGGCCCTGTTTGGGCCAGTTATTTTTATTTTTATCTGAGAAGCTTGCCTCAAAGAGAACATATGGTTAGGAGCCAATAGTACATTTCTTACACATACATCCTGTTAAAATATAAGAAACGAGGATCTTATTGAATAAATATAAATGAGTAGAATAAAGATAAAGGAATTTGCTTGTCTTCTGCAGATAGTAGTTTTAAATAAATTTGCATCTCATAATAAAAAACAGAACACGAGTAATTCTTGACCATCAAAAGAGAAGGACAAGTGCTTATAATTGGAGTGTAACTGGACTAGAACTAGGCTACTGTCTCAAGTGGGACGAAGACTCTAGAATAGATCAGTGAGCTTTGTTCCTAAGGCAATTTCATATTATGCTCTATTGCTCTCCACCGGATGGACTTCCTTCTTTCTTTTTTTTTTTTCCTTCAATAATCTTTTCCTTCTCATCCATTCCCTTTTCTTTTTCTCTTCCTCACAGCTTTTATGTCTGTGAACCTGGATGAATCAGTAGATGTAAAGAAGTAGTGGGATTTAAAGAAGCTGCTGATCCTTGAGGTAGTACCTTTTTTAAATCCATCAACACCTCCCATCTTTTCCTTGTATGCTGCATTCCTATTCCTGTTCCACCTCTCCATATTGTCCTACACTTCATGGCCAGGCTTTAGCTCTGCCACTCGTGGCCAGAGACATGAATTAACTCTGTTTGAGTCACTTAGGAATAAAAAGATTATTACTGACCTCAATTCTAGAATGAAAATACTGTAGTTTTGCTCTCTGACACTATAATTTTACTAAAGTGTTACATTGTTCCAGAGTTAATCAGGATACTCTGAAATTAAACCTCAATTATGATTTGGCTACTTCCATCGTAGAGAAAATTAAAAGAGAAATATTCAAAAATGTTAATTTCACGCTGGATGCAGTTGCAGTGGCTTACGCCTATAATCCCACACTTTGGGAAGACAAGGCGGGAGGATTGCTTAAAGCCAAAGGTTTGAGACCAGCCTGGGCAACATAGTGAGACCCTGTCTCTAAAAATAAAAGTAAAAAAATTAGCCAAGTGTTGTGGTGTGCGCCTGTAGTCCCAACTAATTGAGGTCTGAGGTGGGAGGTCACTTGAGCCCTGGAGGTTGAGGCTGCAGTGAGCCATGATTGCACCATTGCACTGCAGCCTAGGTGACAAAGTGAGACCCTGTCTCTGAAAAAGAAAAAGAAAATGATAATTTCATCAGAATTTTTTTAAAAGAGAAAAGTTAGTCTCTTGAACAAAATTAGGAGTGCACATTTGAGGGAATTTTGGTTATTTCTACTGCAACTGAGGAAATAGATATATTACTACATTTGATTTGTAATTAATAAGTCCTCATAGCTCTTTTTTTCCCCCTTCAGGGAACAGAATATTTCTTAAGTTTGACATTTCCTCTGTTGATGTTCCCTTTGGGAAACAAAAAATATAAATAGTGATTCAAGTCTTTCCAGATAATGTCCCATACCAAAGTGTAGAAAGAACATACATAATGTCCCATACCAAAGTGTAGAAAGAACATAACATGACATGATAATGTAAAGTAACATATGATGATATTTTTATCTCAGGACTATATTATATCCAGCTAGGAAAAAAGCATGTGTTTTATTCATGTGTTTGTTTATAACTGAAACAGTATGTAGTCTTTTAGTCATCGAGCTTATCAGTACTTAACTGAGCATCTCTCTGATCTGTAAAAAATACTGCTAGCATTATGAGAAGTACAAAGGTACAAAGATTTACCTAGTGATTTTTTTTAATCTCTAAGAAACTTCAGTGGAAGCAGGAACTGCTTCACTGAAGTGAAAACTAAAATGTAGGTAGGAGTTATCAAGCTTTACACTAGAGCCTATATGAAGTTTTGATTCTAAGTGTGACTGTACCTTCTGACAACTGTGAATGAAGCTGGTTCTTGGGGAGCCTGTTCTGGTTCTCTCTTTACACAGTTCAGCTTGGACTAGCATCCTTCTAGTTTGTAGGTGACATTCTCTGGGAAGCTAGTCTATGGGGGAGCTGACATCTTCTGAACCTAGTCCCCACAGAGAACTTCGAACAAGTGGAATCAAGAGGTTGTGTGCATTCTTGCTTATGTCACAATGCTGGACATGTGACTTCAGAGAAGCATGTGGCAGGTCAGTATGATTGGGCTGTTCTCACAATACAAATCCTTGACCATAGAGCAATTCAGAGGCAAATGCAGCCTTCTTAGACTCTTAACTAAAACATTGGTATGACATAAAATTATAATTAATAAAAGATATACAATTATTTCAAAAGTACTGTTTTATTGGGACATCTCAAAGGACTGGGAAAATATTTATTTTCTTATCTGCTGTCTTTGACTTGTTGATAGTTATTCATCGTTCATTCAGCCTTTACTGAAAGCTTATCATGTATCAAACAATATGCTAGGTGTCAGAGAGGGCAGCCAAGAGAGTATAATTGAGTTAGACAGAGTACCTGCACTCAGTAATAACAGCTAACACTTATATAGTGCTTTCTGTGTGCCAGACTTGTCCTAAGTGATCACACACACACACACAAACAAATACACACACCCTCACTCAATCCATATAAAAACCCAATGAAAAGCCGGGTGTTGTGGCTCATGCCTATAATCCCAGCAACTTTGAGAGGCTGAGGCAGGCAGATCACTTGAGGTCAGGAGTTTGAGACCAGCCTGGCCAACATAGTAAAACCCTGTCTCTACTAAAAATACAAAAATTAGGCAGGCCTGGTGGCAGGTGCCTGTCATCCCAGCTACTCAGGAGGCTGACACAGGAAAATCACTTGAACCTGGTAAGTGGATGTTGCAGTGTGCTGAGATTGTGCCACCACACTCCAGCATGGGCAACAGAGTGAGATTCCATCTCAAAAGAAAAAAAAAATTAAAAACCTAATGAGGTGGCTACTATTATCATCCCTATTTTACAGATGAGGACATGGGTACATAGAGATTAAATAACTTGCCAAAGATTTCACAATTGGTAAGGGGCAGAACAAAATCTGAAAACAAACAATCTGGTTCCAGAAACTGTGCTTTTACCCTCACGATAAATAGCCTCCTGAGGAATTTATGATCTGAGTATACATAGTAAGTACCTCCCCTTTCCGGGTAAGATAGTAGGTAATGGTGAATAGGCATACAGAAGGTGACTCAGGTTAAGTAAAACAACACCAAGCATATCTGACTCAAGGAATGCTTCAGAGGCTGGGGGTACACGCCTATAATCCCAGCACTTTGGGAGGCTGAGGCAGGAGGATCACTGGAGCCCAAGTTTGAGACCAGCCTAGACAACATAACGAAACCTTGTCTTTACAGAAAATACCAAAATTAGCTAGACGTTATGGCGCATGCCTGTAGTTCCAGCTACTTGGGAGGCTGAGAGGTGGGAGAATCACTTGAGCCTGGGAGGTTGAAGCTGCCATGAGCTGTGATCATGCCATTGCACTTCAGCCTGGGCAACACAGTGAGGCCCTGTCTCAAAAAAAAAAAAAAAAAAAAAAAAAGGGAATGCTTCAGTCTGCTCCAAAGAAAAGAATGGAGTAATGTGAAGTATTAAATGTAGCAAAAGGCCAGTGCAGCAGCTCATCCCTGTAATCCCAGCACTTTGGGAGGCTGAGTTCAAGACCAACCTAGGCAACATAGTGAGACCCCGTCTCTTTAAAAAATAATAAAAAATTAAAAATAAATGTAGCAAGAAATGGGAAATCTTTATCAACAGATGGCAATCTAGTTTAATGTTATGTGAATGGCCACAACCCTTATTCCACTATATCCTACTTCCACATATATATTATGAAGGTTAATGAATACAATCATTCTGATAACATTTCTTTTCTCCCTCCTCTGGAAGAAATACTCGCATAAAGGCTGCATTCACAGTTGAGGTTAGAACTTGTCTAGGCATATCTGGGGAGCTGATGGGAGGAGTCTGCAGGGAGAGTACTTTCAAAATACTGGGAACCTTAGAGAGAAAATTCCTCCTGAAGGTGGAAAATTGCAGAAATTTTAATAAAGCCTCAGCTATGATAGGAGAAGAATAGTTTTAGTACTTGTGGTAGAGAAGCAGTGTAGCAGCAAATTTTAAGAAATATGAGAGATATTTAAGTAGATCATGCTGATAGGTCATTTATTAGCAGAATGCAATTAATGAATATTCATTATTACTTGTGTGACAGTGCTTACCCCACACTGTCCTTATAGAAGCATATTTGCACAGACCTGGGGAGAAACTGCAAACGTGCCAGAGGGCTTCATAAGACCACACATGCCTGGCACGGTGGCGCATGCCTGTAGTCCCAGCTACTCAGGAGGCTGAGGTGGGAGGATCGCTTGAGCTCAGGAGTTCTGGGCTGTAGCGTGCTATGCCGATCAGGTGTCTGCACTAAGTTGGGCATCAATATGGTGGACTCCCAGGAGCAGGGGACCACTAGGTTGCCTAAGGAAGTGTGAACCTGCCCAGGTCGGAAACGGAGCAGGTCAAACTCCCATGCTGTGCATTGTGGGATCCCACCTGTGAATAGCCACTGCACTCCAGCCTGGGTAACATAGGGAGACCCCGTCTCTAAAAAAGAAAGAAAAAAAAAGATCACACATACCCTTTAATGAATGACTCCATTTAGTGTTACCAACAAATGTTAGTAATAATAGATATTGATAGTTATTATCATTATTGTTCTTATTACAGCTCCATTTTATGTTATTACTGATTTTTTAACGAGGTCAGTGAGAAAATAGGACTTCATTTCCAAAATATTCAAATGTCTAGTCGGATCCTGGCAGCAGTTGTAGCAGCTCTCCTTGCCATCTCGTTTTCACTTCTGGCAACTTGGGCTCCCGTGTGACTGTCTTCGATGGTGTCATCAAGGTGTTCAGTGACATGAAAGTCTGCAAGTCTTCAACACTAGAGAAAGTGAAGAAGTGCAAGAAGTTGCTGCTCTTCTGCCTGAGTGAGGACAAGAAGAACATCATCCTTGCAGAGGACAACAAGATGCTGGTAAGTAATGTGGCCAAACCATTGATGATCCCTATGCCACCTTTGTCAAGATGCTGACAGACAAGAACTGCCACTCTGCCCCCTATGACACTACCAAGGACAGCAAGAAGGACCTGGTGTTTATCTTCGGGGCCCCTGAGTCTGCACCCATTAAGAGCAAAAATGATCTATGCCCTCTCCAAGGACGCCATCAAGAAGCTAGGGGGCAGCACCATTATCTTCCTGGAGAGCAAACCTTTGTGATCCCCTCCAGCCCCCTTCCTGGAGGATCCAGTAGTCCCAGACCTGCCCTCAGGGATTACAGGCTGCCCCCTTCCTGCCAGACTGGAAGGGCTAGGGGAATCCCAGCAGGAGGAAGGCACTCCCTTCTCCACAATTGCCAAACAGCACCCTGACTCCCTGGATTTTCTTCCTTTCTCCACCCCTGGTGGTTCTGGCCTTTCCAAATTGCTTGGATCTTCTGATTCCTCAGGTTGAAGCAGACCAAGTTCCCCCAGGAACCCCAGTTGGGGAAGGCCTACATATATATATATTTTTTGCTTTTTTAAAAAACACCCCCACTCTCCACCTGTTCCTTCCCCTTCCCATGCTACCAACTTCTAACCACAATAGTGACTCTGTGCTTGTCTGTTTCATTCGAGTATAAATGGAATGTTGTGGAGATGGCCCCTTCCCATGCCAACTAGTTCCACTCCCTTGGTTACGGCCACTAATGGATACCAGACTAGTAAGGGACCTTTAACTTAAAAAATAAATAAATAACACTCAAATGTTTAAGTAGATTTCTCTAAACAGAAAGAGTAGAATAGAATTGATATGAATAAGCAAACAATTTAATTGTTACTACTGGGCATTATGTTATGGATTTTGCTTTCCTACAGAAAAAAACTCTACAACTGATTTTATTAATATAGAATTAATTTGTCACTGAGTCTTTTTTACTTATCTCATCATTGGACATTTATGAAATCACTAATATTTCCTTTATCCATCCTTCCTATGTAAGTAAATAAGTACCTTACTTCCTCTTCCAGGCAAGTAGAGGTTCCAAATATAGTCATGTGTCACATAACAGGGATTTGTTCTGATAAATGCATCCATAGACAATTTGTCCTTGTGCAAACATGATAAAGTATACCTGCCCAAACCTACATGATATTGCCCACTACACACCTAAGCTATGTGGTATAGCCTGTTGCTTCTGTGCTACAAACCTGTATAGCATGTTACTATACTGAGTACTGTAGGCAAGTGTAACATAATGATCAGTATTCGTGTATCTAAACATACCTAAATATAGAAAAAATACAGTAAAAATATGGTATAAAAGACAAATGGTATACCTGTATAAGCTATTTACCATGAATGGAGCTTGCAGGATTGGAAGTTGCTCTGGGTGAGTCAATGAGTGAGTGGTGAGTCACTGTGAGGGCCTAGGACGTTATTGTACACTACTGTAGACTGCATAAACACTGAACACTTAGGCTACAATTTATTTAAAAGTCTCTTTCTTCAATAATAAGTTATTAAATAATAGCATAAGGTTGTAAATAATAACTTAATAAGTTATTACATATTAATAAAATATTTTCTTTATATCTTATAAGCATAAGCTTTTTCTATTTTTAAATTTTTTTATAACTTATTTTGTTAAAAACCAAGACACAAACACCCATGTAAGCATAGGCCTACACATGGTGAGGATCATCAATATCACTGTCTTCCACATCCACATTTTGTCCCCCTAGGAGGTCTTCAGAGTTAATAACACACATGGAGCTGTTGTCTCCTGTGATAACGAAGCTGTCTTCTGGAATATCTCCTGAAGAATCTGCCTGAGGCTGTTTTACAGCTAACTTTAAAAAAAAATAAGTAGAAGAAGTACACTCTAAAATAACAAAGGTATGATATAGTAAATACATAAACTGGTAACAGTTGTTTATTATCATTATCAAGTATTACATAGTATACATAATTGAATGTGCTATACTTGTATATGACTGGCAGTGCAGTGAGTTTGCTTGCACCAGCATCACCACAAAGCATGATTAATGCGTTGCTCTATGACGTTAGAATGGCTAAGTTCACAGGCAATAAGAATTTTTCAGCTCCATTATAATCATGGCAATAAGAATTTTTCAGCTCCATTATAATCATGGGACTGCCTTGGTATATGCGGGCTGTTGGTGACAGAAACGTCATTATGCCACACAAAACTAGATGAGGAGGGAATCCTTTTCCTCCTAATTGGTTATTTGAACCTTTTCATCTCCCTTCCACTCCCAGCAAGTGTAGTCATTAAAATGCCTTACAAAACTACGAAGCCTTCATGATTGTAACTGTGATATGATAATGTTACATACCCACTCAGAGTTCTCTGCTTCAGGCTCAAAGTATGGGCAATGTCCCACATATTCTACTTTCTGGATGGGTTTCTCTGTCGTGAGAAGAATGGGAAATGAAAGAAGGATGAGCCCACTGTAATTCTGAGAATCAGATTTAACTAGTATCTGATAAAGCTTGTGATATTTCCATGTTGATAAATTGATGTAATTTATTTGTTTAACTTGCTGCATAATGTTTATCATATGAAAATATCACATTTGATTTGTCTATATGGATCATTGAGTTTCTAATTTTTTGCTGTTTTAAATAATATTTCCATGAATTTCCCTATACATGTTTCTGCTTTCTTACGCAATATATGAAAGTTTTGCTAGAGTTAGGGTTTTAAAACTTTTTGTTAGCTTATCCCACAAACAATATGGAAAAACTTTTCCTCCTTACACATGGTAGAGTTAGAATTGAACTTTTTTATTGTAAGTTTAAGTAGGTGCAAAGGAAGTAATTTCCTAGTTATGTACCTTTTTTTTGTTTTTGTTTTTGTTTTTTTTGAGACGGAAGTTTTGCTCTTATTGCCCTGGCTGGAGTGCAGTGGTGTGATCTCAGCTCACTGCAACCTCCACCTCCTGGGTTCAAGCAATTCTCTCCTGCCTCAGCCTCCCGAGTAGCTAGGATTATAAGCGCCTGCCATCAGGCTCGGCTAATTTTTTTTTGTATTTTTAGTAGAGATGAGATTTCACCTGTATTTTTACTAGAGATGGAGTTTCACCATGTTGGCCAGGCTGGTCTCGAATTCCTGACCTCAGGTGATCCGCCCGCCTTGGCCTCCCAAAGTGTTGGGATGCACCCGGCCTATGTAACATTTAAAAGTAGAATTCTTAAGTGTATCCAGTATTCATAAATACCGTAGTAATTTGTTGTCATTGTCCATCAAAACATTAAAAATATGAACAAGCTTTTTTTTTACAATGGGAAATTATACATCATTCTCTTCTCTCTTTGAACTTGAATTTTTTTCCAATTCTGATACAGATTTTTATTTGGATATAATATATATTATGTGAGAATATCTTTTATTGATGATGACTGTATCATATTTCCATGCAACAAATTTTATATAAAAAATTTAAATTGTGTTAAATTTTCTTGACCATAATGCTCCTCAGTGTTAAAAATTATTCCAAATTATCATCAGTATTTTTTATAATCAAGTAAATACTTTTAAATTTTGGTTTAAAAGTTGGTTTATATATCATAAATGGTTTATATTGGTTTATATTATCATAAATGAATTTTACATATTCCTAGAAGGTTTATATATCATAAATTGGTTTATATATCATAAATGAAGTTTACATATTCCTAGAAGGAGACAAGTTCAGCATTAGATCAATTATCCCTAGTTTTTGCTTTTATGTTGTAAACACTGAGTAGTAGTATTCACATAAGTAGATGGTGATTGGAAGGAATTGTTTTAGCATTGTTCCTCATTTATTTGAAAGCTTCCCAAATTATATGTCATACATCACTTAGTGATCTTATTTTTTATGATTTTTCAATGAATAGTTTCAATAGGTTCTGCTTCAATTTACCAGAAAAAAAATTAATGTTAAACAGAGTAATTTTCAAAAGGGTTTGTTAGTAAAATCATTCAGCTACTTAGCAGCAATGTCATTATTGCAGATGATCTCTTTGTCTCCTTGCAGGTTTTTACACTTTGAGGCAGGACATCGTTTTAGCATTCAGATTCAGATGGAGAGGGGTGTTCTGTTCTCTTTTAAAGTGGGATAAAGGGCACTGTGAAAGGGGAGATGGAAGCAAGGAACTACTAGGTCCTCTTGACTACTAGTTCTCAGGCACATCAGATTTAGGAGAGAGTATATGGAAGTTAAAGATCTGGAATTAATTATCTCGAAACTAAGAACCTTATTTCTCCAGTTGGGAGACCACTACTCTGATGTTTATACCCAGAAGTGGAATTTCTTGTGTTGGAATCTCCTAAGCTCTGTGACTGTTTCACTGAAGCCACATCACTGAGGACACTGTTGTGCCTCTCAAGGACTCAGGAACAGCCCCTCTGAAGTTCCATATATGTAAGCCATGGGAATCTTCTAAATTTGGGAAAATCTCTTGGTCACCTTATTTAAATAACTGATGAGTAGTGACTAATGAGTAGTAATCCATCAGTGTTCTGTAAGACACCAAATTTCTTTCTATAATTTGCTTTTAACAACTTCTGGAAGTATTTTTATTCATGATTTCAACATTTTTTTCTTTAAAGGGTGTCATTAGTCTACCATCATCCAAGATGTTATACAAAGACAGCGCTGTAATTCATTTACATTGAGTTCCCTGAAGCACAAATGCCTTTAAGGGCTTCTTTACCCTCTATTAATTGCAAAATAAACAGATGTCTAATGGAGAAGGTTATTAGCAATAATTCCTGCAGTTTGGGAGAACTAGGGGTCAGGATTACTTGACTTAGCTTCTGAAACAAACTCAAGCCCACTAAACTATCAAGGTAACTACATCCAGAAATCTGCAAACCAGAAAATGTTTTGAATAAGGCAAAGGACAAAAAAGAATAAGGCAAATACTTTCTGGTTTGCAGATTTCTGGATGTAGTTGCAAAGGACAGTACATTTCGAAAACAGAATAATGGCCATTCTCAAGCCAGGACTCAGTTTAATTCTACTTTAAAAGAGTGAAAACATTTAATTTGCCAAATTCAAGTCATAAGGAAAAGTTGACCAGTTAATAGGAAAATGCCACAACATTGTAAAATAAACAAGATTTGAAATGCAGACAATCCTATTTTACAATGAACATGTCTATAAGAACACAAGAATAAGGAACATCCTAATTAAGTCCTCCCTCCTACTTGTTTCAACAGGTGATATAGGAAAAGAGTGGTCCCATGAGCTGCAGCAGCCAGTGCCTGGGGCTGCACCCTGAGAGCTAGCCAAGACAAAGATACCATGCCAGAAAAGAAATTTCAGATAAGACTTATGTCTCAGAGCCATGTATGTAAATGAGGTTATTTTTTTTCTCTGAAAATGATCTGTTTCTGTCCATTAGCTTGCTCCCAGTTCCCTGACTTCATAAAATTTATGCTAACGATTTGAAATATTCTCAAATTAATTTTCAAATGCCATGACTTTACTTACAGACGTCCTTTTTCTTTAGGGTTCCCTGCAATGCAAATGTGTACCTTTAAGAAATGTAAACATTTAAGCCAGGTGCGGTGGCTCACACCTGTAATCCCAGCACTTTAGGAGGCTGAGGCAGGTGGATCACTTAAGGTCAACAGTTCAAGACCAGCCTGGTCAATATGGTGAAACCCCATCTCTACTAAAAGTACAAAAATTAGCCCCACATAGTGGTGTGCACCGGTAGTCCCAGCTACTTAGTAGGCTGAGGCAGGAGAATCACGTGAACTTGGGAGGTGGAGGTTGCAGTGAGCCAAGATTGCCCCACTGCACTCCAGCCTGAGCACTCCATCTCAAAAAAATAAAAAGAAAGAAAGAAAGTAACAAAGTTAGTACAACTAAGTAACCAAAATCTACAAAAGGGAACTGTTGTGTTGTATTTAGAAAAGATAAAATTTCCCCCCTAAATTAGTTCTGATAACCTTAGATTTTCCTGTGGTATTCTTTCTGAAGTTCCTACAAGACAGAAAAATCTAAATCACAATAGGAGTATTTTTCACACTTATTCTATTGATCCTAAAAAATGGTTTAATAAGAGACTTTTAACTGGGCAGGGTCTAGAATGGCTTTATTATTTAGTGTAAGTGTAACCATGAAATTAAACAGTGGTCTACCATTGGGGACCAAGGTTAGATTCAAAAAGATTAAATATAAATTAAAGCTACTACACATTTATATCGTTGAAAAATAAAAAGGCACAAAACAACGGCATCACATATGATATCAATTGTGGCCCGTGCAGTTGCATAACTTGGCAGTCCTGTATATGTCATCTTCCCATGGGATCTCTCAGCTATATCAGTTTCTTGTATATTAATAAGGGGAATCTTGAAATAGGTCAGGAGAAGGAAAATAGGGATTGGAAGAAAGAATGGCAAGAGAGGGCAGGATTTGAAAGGAGAGTGGAAGGATGAATGAAAAGCGGGAAAGACTGAGGCCTTATACAAGGGACTGGGAACTTTCTTTCAACCCTCTCTCGCAGTTGTTCTTTGTGTGTGTGTATATATTTGTATATGAATAGAAGAAGAAAAAATGGAAAGGGGAAAAAAAACCACTTATCTGGGGAAGGACAGTGGTGAGCCCCACAGAATTTTTAACTTACTGCATGTATTAGTTGAATAAAGTTCCTTGTATTGCTTTTTCTTATATCACTTTTATCTAGATTCAACCAAGAATATGTTAGTATTTTGGGATTTAGATTTTGGGAAAAAATCCAAAGCTAATAAGCATATTTGTGCAAGAAGGGGAAGCAGATATGCAGACCTCTACCACCTCATACCAGAGACAAACTAACCTTTCTCCAGCACAAATTGGCCTGATGAAATCTAGAATTAAGCTTTCTCTCAGCACTGACCTGCCTCAGACTGCAAAGAGGTTCTCTAACTGATTTTGAGCCATAATGAAGGTGCTGACTGTAACTGCATGGCAGCATTTTCATTGACTCCAACGCTTCAGCAGGTGGCAGCGTTCTCCTTGCTCCCTGTGGGTTTGGTGTTCCCTTCCTTTCAAAAGAGCACAAGCCTCACAGTCCCTTTTCTGTCTTCAGTCCACACATAGTGGCTGCCTCCTTTATATTCTTGTCTGAAAGACACTCTCCCAGTAATCTTAGGAACTGAGGAGAAACAAATTTGCAACATGTGGCAATTCATGTTTTCATGTTTGATCCTTAAGGTGCTAAGCATCATGGTCTAATTTCAGGACATTTAAGGTTAGAGAGTGAACATCAGGACTCATTCATTCACTTATCCCTGTTTTTCTCTATCCAAAACCCTATTTATCATCTCTACTTAAGCAGTCTCCTTGTTTTCTTTGTTCACTCCTTTCCAAGCCTTGAAAATGTCATTAAAGGCCATCTCTAGTCAAATATCTAACTAATTAGTTTAGGTTTCTATAAAAGCTAGACTTTCTTACCATCTGATTCACTGATGGGGTTATCAGGAAATTCTTCAGGCTTCAACTGAGGATACCTCACTGAGTTGCTATGTAATCTGGGACATATAAACCCTTTGGCCTCAGTTTCTTCCTTTGTAAAATGAGATTGGTGAACTATGAAGTTTTTTCTAGTTCTTATGCACTGATGATAAAGCAGTCTGCCATTATCTTCAATGGAAGAAGATGGGAGTACTATGGTGTCATATGATTATTTTTGAAGGACATTTTCTTTGAGCAACAAAAGTTATTAAATAGCATAAAGAGTGAAAAATAGATTTGGTCAAGACCATTGATCTGGAGAAGAGAGGGTATTCAGGATAAGATACAGCCTGTCTACCACACAGCATCTCTACTATGTAGCATTTATGGCAGATATTCCCATATATTTCTATGGTCCAGCAAACACCAAACAGACCTTTATCCTTAAATGCTGGAAATTCTTTGGGGTGCTCATTTATTTTAAAATAAAATTAAAATCAAACTTCTTTCCTGGTTATTTAATATTTTCGTAATAATAGACATATTTTTTGTTTTAATTCTAATGGATGAAATCACCTTTCTACTTTATAAAAATAATCATTGTAAATAACCTTTGAACCATATAAAAAGGAATAAATGAAAAATTCCTCTCCCTTGGAAGCCTTCCCTCTCCATCCTGCCCTCAGAGATAATGTGTTATCTCTTGTTTATTCTTCCAGATAATTTATATGTATTTATGCGAACACATGTATATATATGTATTATCACTTTTGTTTTCTTTCATTGAATTTTAATGAATCTTTTGGGAAATACATTAGTCGTAGAGTAGAATTATGAATGTAGAATAGATGAGTAAGCAAATTAAGAAACTAGAAGATTAAGGAGCAAAATAGAAAACAACTGAAAACATCCAGTTGCTAATCAAATTGTCAGCTGATAGTGAGGTTTCTTAAATAACAGATATTTTAGGCAGAACTTACCTGAGAGAAGAACCATGTAAAATGGTCTGTTTTGGGGGATATTATAGGGAAGAGTATTAGGGTCATTGTGGAAGATGGCCACCAAGAATTCCTCCATGTCTGTATACGCATGCCACCATCCCACCAAAAAGAGGTGGAGTCTGTTTCCCCTCCCTTGAATCCTTCCTCAGCTTCCCCAGTAGAACTACAGGCACATGCCACCATGCCCAGCTAATTATTTCTTTTTTGCAGAGACTGGGGTCTTGCTATGTTGTCCTGGCCTCAGGCTATCCTTTTCTCTCAGCCTCCCAAAATGCTGGGATTACAGGCATGAACCACCATGCCTAGCTAATTTGGTTTGTAAATATTTTATTTTAAAAGAATTTTTTTTTTGAGGTGGAGCCTTGCTCTGTCACCCAGGCTAGAGTGCAGTGGCACTATCTTGGCTCACTTCAACCTCCACCTCCCAAGTTCAAGTTATTCTCCTGCCTCAGCTTCCCAAATAGCTGGGATTTCAAGCATGTACCACCATGCCCGGCTAATGTTTATGTTTTTAGTAGAGACAGGGTATCACCATATTGGTCAGACTGGTCTCAAACCCCTGACCTCAAGTGATCCGCCTGACTTAGCCTCCCAAAGTGCTGGGATTACAAGTGTGAGCCACTGGGTGCAGCCTGCAAAGAATTTTAGACTTACAAAAAAGTTGCAAAAATTATGTGGATTTTTTTTTTTTTTTTTTTTTGACACAGGGTCTCACTGCCACTAGGCTGGAGTACAGTGGTGCAATCACTGCTCACTGCAGCTTTCACCTTCTGGGGCTCAGGTGATCTTCCCATCTCAGCTTCCCGAGTAGCTGGGACTACAGGCACACACCACCATGCCTAGCTAATTTTTGTATTTTTTGTAGAGACAAGGTTTTCCATGTTGCCTAGGCTGGTGTCGAACTCTTGAGCTCAAGTGATCCACCCACCTGGCCTCCCAAAGTGCTGAGATGACAGGAGTGAGCCACCATGCCTGGCCTGGTGTGGAGTTTATGTAGACTTGTTATCCAGAAGCTCTAGTATTGATAACTTTTTTTTTAAGAGATGGTGGTCTTGGCCAGGCATGGTGGCTCACACCTGTAATTCCAGCACTTTGGGAGGCTGAGGTGGGTGGATTGCTTGAGGCCAGGAGTTCAAGACCAGCCTGGCCAACATGGCGAAACCCCATCTCTACTAAAAATACAAAAATTAGCTGTGTGTGGTGGCATGCATCTGTAATCCTAGCTACTCTGGAGGCTGAGCTAGGAGAATCACTTGAACCCAAGAGGTAGAGGTTGCAGTGAGCTGAGACTGCACTGTTTAACTCCAACCTGGGTGACAGAGAGAGACTCTGCCGCCACCAAAAAAATTCCTGCTTTCAAGAGATAGGGGTCTCACTATGTTGTCCAGGCTGGTCTTGAACTCCTGGGTTCAAGCCATCCTCCTGCTTTAGCCTCCTAAAGTGTCAGCATTACAGGCCTGACCCACTGTTCCTGGCCAATAACTTATTAATAGCCACAGAACAATGATCAAAACCAGGAAATTAACACGAAGTGCAAACCTTATATGAAATTCACTTGTTTTTCTAGTGATGTTCTTTTTCTGTTCCAAGATTTAAGCCAGGTTCCCACACTTGAACTCAGTTGATATGTCTCCTTAGTCTGGGGAAAAGACTCGTAATAGAGGCTGTAAGAGTAGTGAGAAAATTGCTATTGAAGGTTGGAGAAATCGTGGTAGTAGCAGCAAAATGTTTGAAAACCCTTGTTGCCAAATGTATGGTAAAACATAGAAGACAGAGAGTGAACCTAATAAACTTGTGGATTTGGCAACATTCAGGCTGAATGTTCAGAGTGTCAGTTGGCTTCTTTTAGGGATGTACAAGGATACACAAGCGATGTATGATGATATCTCAAGAGACAGAGGTGTGTTAAAAAAGGAACTATTTCATTTTTAAGCAGAGTCTCTTTATGCCAGAAAGACTCTTAAAGTAAGAAATGGCCTCAAGGCCCTGAGTGTAGAATTGGCCTCAAGGTAAAGATCCTATCAAGGTGCTAAGACCTCTAAAATATTTAAGATACTGCCTTGCATCTACACAAAAGTCTTCTAAGAATCTTAAGGGCTGTCCCACAGTAGCCACCTCTACAAGTCCACAGTATAGAGAGGTTTTTTTAAATTTTAATTTTTAATTTTTTTAAGAGACAGAGTCTCACTATGTTTCTTAGGCTGGTCTCAAACTGCTGGCCTCAAGCAATCCTTCCAACTTGGCCTCCCAAAGTGCTAGGACTATAGGCAGAGAGGTTTGTTTTTGAAAGAATTATAGATGTTGCTTTGTGGGCAAAAAGTGAACTCCAATAAGAGTCACAAAACTATAGAGTTATATGGATAAAACTGCACCAGCTTGGACTAAGGAAGAGACAGTTGAAAATGAAAAAACCTTCCAAGCCCCCAACTTTCTATGGGCAGGAAGCAGGCTGAGAGAGTTATTCAACTGTAAAAGGAAGGCAGTTTCTTATGAAAAAGGAAAATTGATTCAGAGGTCCTAGGCTAGACCCCAGAGGGTGGAGCTAAGAGCTACTGAGAACAATGCATTGGGAAACTATTCTGAGGGAGGCCAACCTAGGCAGTAATGGAAAACTTGATCCTCAGAGGACCAGTGACAGCGCTTGGCTGGATTTCAGAATTGCTATAAACTAATGACTGCTATATGCCTTCCATTTTTCCCATTTTCAAACAGGCATGTCTACTGCAGTTATCCTATCCCTTTTTCAGCATTGTATGTTGTATACGTAGCTTGTCTTTTAGTTAACAAGACTCCAGATGAAGAGAAGCTGCATCTGAAATGCCTCATCCACATCTGGGTCTAGTATTACTAGGTCCTGAACCTTAACATGGATACTATACAGAATGATAGTTTTGGAGAAAGGGAGTGAGTGTATTCTGTATGTTGTGTGTGTGTGTGTGTGTGTGTGTGTGTGTGTCCATATATGTGCATATGGATACTGTTGTAGCTGGAGGATGGATTATGACAAACTATTCCCCAAATTGACTGGCAACAATTTCTTTTATCCCAGCCAGTACTTCCATCAAGGAATAGAGTCTCTTTCCCTTCCTTTTGAATCTGGGATGTCATTGTGACTTCCTTGGCCAAGAGAATGCAGTGGAAGTGACGTTCTGGGACTTCTGAACCCAGGATTTAAGAGACCCTGTAGTTTCTGCTGTCTTCTTGGGATCCAGGCACTGTGTAAAGAATCTTGGGCTGGACCGCTGAATGATGAGCAACCACAGCAAGAAAGGAGGTTCCTAACCATTTTTAGCTACTCTAGCTGAGGTCCCAGGCATGCGGGAAGCCATCTTGGAGAATCCAGGCCCGGGCAAATTCACTGCTGAGTAAAGCACGTCTGACCCTAGCTGATGTCATGGGGGAGCCAACCTGCCCAGCTGTGGCCTTCACCAGTTGCAGAATTGTAAGAAAATAAATGGTGGTAATTGTTTTAAGTGGCCCCCATGATAACAGTTCGGGTCAGACATGTGCTTTATTCAGGGATGAGTCTGGCTGGGTCTGGAATGTCCAAGATGGCTTCTGCCATGTCTGGGATCTCTGTTAAAGTGGCTAAAATGGTTAGGAACTCCTTTCTTGCTGTGGTTGCTCATCATTCAGTGGTCCAGCCCAAGATTCTTTACACAGTGCCTGCATCCCAAGAGGAAGACAGCAGAAAGTTTTAAGGTAATTTGTTATGTAGCAATAGATAATTGAAAACAATTATCCAGCCAGGCACAGTGGCTCATGCCTGTAAGCTCAGCACTTTGGGAAGCAGAGGCAGGAGGATCCCTTGAGGCCAGGAGTTCAAGACCAGCCTGCCCAACATGGCAAAAACCCATCCCTACTAAAAATACAAAAATTTAGCCAGGCATGGTGGCACATGCCTGTCATCCCAGCTACTCAAGAGGCTGAAGCAGGAGAATCGCTTGAACACCTTGGGAGATGGAGGTTGCAGTGAGCTGAGATCATGCCACTGCACTCCAGCCTGGGCAACACAGTGAGATTCTGTCTCAAAAACAAAACAAAACAATTATCAAATGTCAAGGTATTTTTTATTGCTTTACCTTTTCTCTATGGGCCGGGAAGAGGTTGTAACAATGTCAGCCAAAGAAGTCAAGTTTTCAATGCAGACTAAATTCCATGACGGTGAACACTATATGCCATAGTAGTCACTGCTCTGTCCATAGAGCTTACAACAGTACTGCCACATAATAGGCTCCCAAATATTTGTTGATTTTCATTAAATAAATGAATCAAGATAATATCCCCTACCCTCAAGAAGATGGACAAAAAAGATTCTTTAAATGGAGTGTGGAGTCTTAATAAGGGGAAAGAAGCAAAGAAAAAGCAGATAAGCTGTAAGTCTGCCTTTTTTCATGGTCCAGGGCTATTTGTCCCATGCATTTTCTCTTTGAAAAAGGTGCTTTTTTTGTGATGCCTCAGAGGCCAGAAGGATGTTTTGAAGAGGAAAATTGTAGGAGTTAGGCAGAGCAGGGTCTTGGCTCCTTCTCAGTGTCCCTCTACTAGACAAATTTGGGCTATTCTGCAGAGGTTGCAGTGAGCTGAGATCATGAGGGACAAAGAGAGACTCCAACTCAAAAAAATAATTCTGGGCTATTCTATGAAGCACCTGGTAGGTGTCCCAATATTTGCTGGTATATGGGAATTACCTTTTTCTATTATTGAAAGGTCTGAAAAGCAAACTATGTGTTCCACATGGCTAGAGTTAGTTAGTATTAGGGGGACCAAGTAGAATAACTGGTAGCCAGTATTAGCTTGGAGACTAATACAGTCAAAGCTGTCTTGTCATATTAGGTCTTTTTATTTTTATTGCTCCATGGTCCAAGACAAAATTTCTGAATGTTACTTGGACACAGTGAGTCCTTGGTCTGCTCTGTGGTTCTCAGGAACAAAGAACTAAACCCTTATTTTTCTGAGAATGATGATTTCATACAGCACATCTCTCTAACAAGATGTGAAAGATGACACCATGCCATCTGAAATAGCTTCAGGAGAGATTTGGGACATGGGAACCTTGTAGAAAATAATGGAAATTTCTCTTTTAGAATGTAGTTCCTTGTATGACCCACAGTAGTGCCTTTTGGAGAATGTCTTCAGAAAATTATCCTTATTGAAATAACAATGTTTGTCATTAGGATAAATGAAATAAGAGGAAAACCTCTGCCAAGACCCTTGGCAGAATGGGTTTAAATTCAATCCAATGATTATTATATTTTTATATTCTGTATTATTTAGAAAATAGTAAACAGAAATATAGAAAAGATTGTTTAAAAATTAAAGCCATTGAGTTAGATCCCTTTTTGAAAGGTCAGTGTGTGGGAGATGAGAAAGGCACTATAACAATCAGAGTGTTTACACAAAAGACATTTTAGCAGAGGACCTACAAAGAGCACATCAATTATTTATATCATCCACATCAAGTTGCTGGTCGTTTCGCTTATCAAGGAAAATAAGAAAGTTTATTTGGACATTATTTTGGCTTAGTAAAAATAGAGTTTTGGAATCAGCTGTTAGAAACTGTAATTAAAGCTGGTTTATCATGCTCACTCATTATTCTACATAGTCATCTTGAAGCTTTGTATAATTCTCCCTTCGTTACAAGCTTCTACTTCTCCCTATGGCATTCTGGTTCTGAATCCAGACAGGGAAAGAACTGAAGTGCTTGGAGACCGGTGTATTATAATATCTGTACAGCTAAGCAAGTATTTTCAATTGAACTTAAAATATATATATATATTTGAAACTTTCTTTACTTTAGATAGAGCCAGCCATTTAGGGAGAAAGGTAAAGAAAAACAAAACAAAAAAAATGGAAAAGGATGCATCAGTATTTCTTTCAGAAACAACACTAGGTATAGGAGGAGGATTTTATTCAGCAACTCCTAATAACCACCTGATGTTGCTGTCAGGATGGCCAAATATCTGCCAACATTGATGATCCTTTCATATACCACTAGAGAGAAGTAGAGGGACCTGATGTTTAGAGAAGCAGCAAACCATTTTCCATCTTTTTCTTTAGCCAGATGGAAGTACTTACAGGCTGGTCTCATATTCCAGCACGTTAGTGCTGGTGATGCAAATCCTCTCTGCTTCAGAGTAACTCTGCCATGGAATCGAAGAGGATCCTCTCACACCAGGAATAGGAATGCACCTTGTTTCATTTTCTTCAATGAAAGTGGATTTCAGAGGTTCTCAGATGCTATGATACTAATTGTTACTTAGGGTACGCTTGAGGGGAGGGGCAGGGTAGGGCAGTGCTAATAACAGGGACTCTGGGGACAAGATCAGCAATCTGAGAAACAAATGTGAGACATTTTACCCTTCCCTAATCTACTCCCTTTTTAAAGGTTCATCTTCATTTTCCCTTTTTCTACCACACACTAGTTGATAAGCACAGCTATGTTTTTTACCATGCAATCTAATAGAACACCTAGACATCATGAACTCCTTATCCTTGGTTATTTGTAAAATAATGAAATCTGTAGTTCACTCTAGGCTGTGTGGACAGAATCTGCATCTTTGGAAACCAACTGGAGGCCTTTCTCTTCTTCTTTTCCAGTTGCTTTCCATTTCCTTTTCCACTGTGGTCCTTGGCTTTCCCAAGCTGACCAGAACTATGCACAAAACCGACCTTCAATAAATATCAACACTGAAGCTTCAGCAGGTTGTGAACTCCTGCAGAGCTATCTTAAATACTGTATATAAGTGCAAAGTTTTATGGAGCCTCAGAGATCTCTAAGAACACTAAATAGTCCAGGTTTAATTAGTAGTCCCGGAGTTAGGTAATGGCCTGTGGCTTTCTGCGCTAGGTCTCTTGGGGTGTCTAGTTTTCAGAGGTTGCCTGCAACTACTATGTGCACATATACAGTCCTCTTTCTCAAATACAGCATAAATCCTCTTCAGACTTTCCTAGGCACCTACTCACAATTACTGAACACACATGCAGATTGATTCGCATTCTCTCAAATTTTGAAAAACAATTCTGTTCTTCAACCTTGGTCTCGTTAGATATTTTTTGACTCACATTGTCGTTTGGAGTTCTACTTCCTAAGGGAAATGAAAAAACGGTAAAATCCTAGACTGGTGTTGATGCTCATTCTCTTTAAGCTGGTCGACTACTTGATTTGTAGTCCTTGACGGGTGGGGTGGGGGTAAAATGAGTGCGATCCAATTCTCAGCATTTTTGAACCAGCTCTCTCACAGCGACAGGTCAGCCCAATCGGGGCTGTAAGCAGACTTGACAGGTTTGTTCTGGGACCAGATAAGTCACTTAGCTGAGTCTACAGTAGGTGGGGCGCGCTCACCAGCTCAAGGGTAGTGACTGGACGTCTGTTGCAACGTCGGAGAATGCAAGCTCCGGGCTGCAGCAGGAGATACCCGCGAGCACAGAAGCAAAGGGTTCACCCTAAGGGGCAGAGCATCAGCCAGGGAGAGGACCGAGACCCCTAGCGCCCAGCTCCTTTTCCCACTTTTGGGAAGTCGCAGTGTAGGTCGACCTAGAGCAAGGAGTCTTAGGTCTCGGCCCTTTGGCTTGCTCTTAAGGCAGCAGGCAAGGGATCAGCTTGGGGACTTAGGGTAGCAGGCAAGGGACCAGCTTGAGGATTCTCCCCGCGTTCCGTAAGAATCGGCGGCAGCCAGCAGGCGGGGAGGCGGGGGCACGTGTTTGTATGTGGGTGCTTGTGTAACCAGCTCCCTAAGCGCCGGCCCCGACAGCGCTCCTTCTAGAGGCTCGTCCGAACCCCTGTTTCCGCCGCGGCGAGGGAAAGGCTGGGGTCCCGCTGCCTGCACTACGCGAGAGCACCCCGAGCAAAGGAAGAGTAGTTGCCTCCGGAGGTATCATTGGGGAGTGGGAATTTGGAAAGTTCCCCAACTAGGAACACACGTGACCTCCTTCGAAAAGTAGTTCCGACTGTGGCCCGTGTATCCTTCCACCTCCTTTTGAACCCTCCTAGGTCTCCTCGCTCCGCCCACTCGCTGGGCTGCAGCTTCTTACCGTTCCGTACTTTCCACTCAGCCCGGTAACCCCGAACGTGCACGGTCCGGCCGGGGCGCGTGGAGCCTGGCCCCGGTCGATCCATGCTGCCGGGTTTTCACGGCGGCCAAGGAGGGGCGGGGCTAGGCGGTCTCTAAGGACCGAGCTAGAGTCCGGCTCGGCGAACTGACTTGGAGTCTGAGGGGGAGAGATGCTCGACTATCCTGGGGGCACCCGAGCGGGTTCAGGAGAGGCCTGCGGGGTGCGTCCCACTGGCGGTGATCCCCGTGCAGTTCATTTATATAGGTGCCCTTTGGGCCCGTGGAAATTCAAGGGCGATGTGTTCACGTTCAGCACGCTCGGCTGAGAGCTTTCATTTTTAGGGCAAACGAGCCGAGTTACCGGGGGAAGCTAGAGGTGGGGCGCTGCAAGGGAGCCGGATGAGGTGATACACGGTGGAGACACAATAGCAGGTTGCTCTTTGTGCTAAGACTGACACCTTGAGGACACAGGGTCGGGGGGGAAGGGGGATCTCTAGGCAAAGACTACTACAGTCAAATCTCTGCGAACGATTGTGATCCGACAGTGGTGCAAAAGGGGAGAGCGAATGCAGGTCACGCCGCGGAAATCCAGGGGCAGAGGCAGTGGGGAGGGTATTCTTCTGCATTTTCCTATACACTGACTAGTGTGGCCACCTGGTCCTTTCCACCTGTGCACAGGTAACTTCAGACTCGAGTCAGTGACACTGCTATATGCACCCATCTCAGCTTTCATCATCAGTCCTACACCCCTGCCCCGCTACAGCCTACCCTGCCTCCAGCTGCGTTTCTGGGCAGAGGCCGAGGTTTAGCTTGTTATCCTCGCCTAGCGTTGCTGCAAAAGCAGCCGCGGCAAGTGCCGCTGCAGGCGGGCGGCTCGGAACCGACCAGAGCAAGCCCCCGGCAGCCACACTGGGCATGCTCAGTAGAGCCTGCGGCTTGGGGGCTCGGCGCTCGCACCTGGAGCTACAGCTCCTGCCCCCTTCTACCGCCCCTATCGTGCCTTCCCCTCCCCCGGCGCGGTCCCGTCCGTCTCTCGCTCGCCACCCACCTCCCCTCGGTCTCCGGAGGCGCCCGGTCTCCCGGCGCGGCGGCGGAGGGGGCGGGCAGGCCGGCGGACGGTGATGTGGCGGGACTCTTTGTGCACTGCGGCAGGATACGCGCTCGGGTGCCGGGACGCGGCTGCGCTCAGTTCTCTCCTCTCGGAAGCTGCAGCCATGATGGAAGTTTGAGAGTTGAGCCGCTGTGAGGCGAGGCCGGGCTCAGGCGAGGGAGATGAGAGACGGCGGCGGCCGCGGCCCGGAGCCCCTCTCAGCGCCTGTGAGCAGCCGCGGGGGCAGCGCCCTCGGGGAGCCGGCCGGCCTGCGGCGGCGGCAGCGGCGGCGTTTCTCGCCTCCTCTTCGTCTCTTCTAACCGTGCAGCCTCTTCCTCGGCTTCTCCTGAAAGGGAAGGTGGAAGCCGTGGGCTCGGGCGGGAGCCGGCTGAGGCGCGGCGGCGGCGGCACCTCCCGCTCCTGGAGCGGGGGGGAAAAGCGGCGGCGGCGGCGGCGGCGGCGGCGGCGGCCGCGGCGGCTGCAGCTCCAAGGAGGGGGTCTGAGTCGCCTGTCACCATTTCCAGGGCTGGGAACGCCGGAGAGTTGGTCTCTCCCCTTCTACTGCCTCCAACACGGCGGCGGCGGCGGCGGCACATCCAGGGACCCGGGCCGGTTTTAAACCTCCCCTCCGCCGCCGCCGCACCCCCCGTGGCCCGGGCTCCGGAGGCCGCCGCAGGAGGCAGCCGTTCCGGGGATTATTCGTCTTCTCCCCATTCCGCTGCCGCCGCTGCCAGGCCTCTGGCTGCTGAGGAGAAGCAGGCCCAGTCGCTGCAACCATCCAGCAGCCGCCGCAGCAGCCATTACCCGGCTGCGGTCCAGAGCCAAGCGGCAGCAGAGCGAGGGGCATCAGCTACCGCCAAGTCCAGAGCCATTTCCATCCTGCAGAAGAAGCCCCGCCACCAGCAGCTTCTGCCATCTCTCTCCTCCTTTTTCTTCAGCCACAGGCTCCCAGACATGACAGCCATCATCAAAGAGATCGTTAGCAGAAACAAAAGGAGATATCAAGAGGATGGATTCGACTTAGACTTGACCTGTATCCATTTCTGCGGCTGCTTCTCTTTGCCTTTCTGTCACTCTCTTAGAACATGGGAGTAGACGGATGCGAAAATGTCCGTAGTTTGGGTGACTATAACATTTAACCCTGGTCAGGTTGTTAGGTCATATATTTTGTGTTTCTTTTCTGTGTATTCAACCCAGGGTGTGTTCGGCTAGACGGAACTCTTGCCTGGTTGCAAGTGTCAAGGCACCGATTGCTTTCTTAGGCTATCTATGTGGTCTCTTCCTGAGGGCTATTGTCCGTTAATACAGTATACAGTACACTGTTAGTGGATTAGCGAGCTCGGTAATCGGTCTCCTAAATGAACAAAAAAGTAGACGCTCTGAGGTTGAGCATATTTCGATTAAATCTTGGCTTAGGCCCTAGATCAAGGGTATAGATGAGAATAAAATGAAAATTAGTGTTGCACGTACGCATATTGCATCAGAATCTTGCAGTGATTGTTTTAGTTTCCTGGGTTGCATTGATAGATTCTTTTAAAATATGATTTATTTGCATAACTTTAGAAGCAGAATCATTTTCAGTATATATGGTGCAAATTGAGGGCAAAAAGTAGTTTTGTTAATGTTTAAACTTAAGTTACTTACAACTTTGAACTGTGTTTAGAAGTTTTGTAGTTTGAAATCAATAGTGCCATAATATACCTTATAAGGCGTTCTTACTAGATCTTTGTTATATTTACCTTTTTCTCTCCCTATGGGGTGATGTAGGATAGGGCTTGAAATTTGCACTTCAGTAGCATTTAATGTTCAGTGCTCTTGTCATAGACATAGAATGGAAATTGAGTAGTTTTTGATCCCAGATGACAATGTCGTGTAGGTTCAAGGGTATTGTTTGTAGCAAGTGAAGATTGCAGAGTTAAAACTTCAGTTCATGCTTGATATTTGAGTATTGTTGTGATGCTAGAATTGCTGCTCACCTTTTTTAGGTTTCAGGTCCTCTGACACCTTTTGGTAGTGTTAATTTTACTGATTTGTGTAGAATGTCAAGTGTATTTTACCAGCTAATATCCAAAAATGCCGGCAAGAGGGGTTTACTCCAGCTTTAGATTGTAGATATGTTAGCTTTTTTCATACCATGTATTAAATTTACTGAGTCAGGTTGTTGAATAAGACAGAAGCCCAAGAATTTTAACAGTGTATAGCTTTAGTTGTCTAAAAGTTAGGCCTTCGGGCTTCAAAAGTTAGTGGTCCTTGAAAAGCATTAATCTTTGCAGTTTCAGGTACAACAGACTGATTTTGGTTAAGGATGGGGATGGAGCCCTGTTTTTGCAGAATGGAAAGTATTGACAGGAATTGAGAGCTATTGGTAGGCCAGAGTATAAGGTATGTGAAAACAGGATTAGGTTATTGGTCTGAAGTGACTGAAGCATTTAGGCTCTGTCAAGGCCTAAAATTTGATAATGTGAATTTGGTCATACGAATTGTGGCGGTGGACAATGTTTAACTAAAATTATGTAATTGCATAAGTACTAGCAGAGTACTTTTAATAAAAATTATTTCTTAGCAAACATCAGTTGCATTTTGTTTAAAGGTAGAGTGACACTACAGTGTCTATATGTCCTAAAAATTGTGGGGAAGATTTTTTTTTTTTTAAGAAAAGCTTTTATATCGGGAAAGGTTTTATTCCCTTGGCTTATGTTAGCTGCATATAAATGTGCACAGTTAATTTTGCCCAAGTTTTTGTTTTGAAATGAATATAAAACTTACCGAAGAAGTAGCTTCCCAAAATTTAGTTTTCTGTTAAGTCAAAAGTGATATTTTAAAGAGTATTTGCAAAGTTTGAAGTCTGCATTAATTGAAAATGTTACTAAGGCTGAACTGGACCCGCTTGCCCAGAAGATAATTATGGAAAAAATTCTTTTGTGGCTTCCAAAGCAGTCTTCTATCAGCAAGAATTACTGACAGTCATCCAAATATATAGGAACAAAAAATGAAATGTATATGTAACTTTAAAAAGCCTCTGAAGAAATTACTAGAATGCTGTCTGGGGGACAGATATCTTTCAGCATATAAAGTACATAGATTTATGGCATTTAAAGTATTACTTTTACTTTTCCCACTTGATTTAAAATTATCTGGGTTTTTAAGACCTTAAAATTATTTTACCAGGTTCTTACATGTGAGTTGTGACGTGATTGGCATTTTCTTTGATTTCAGAGTATGTGGGCCTCTACACGTGAAATTTATGTGACTTAAAACTTTCTCTAAAACTGTACTTTTAGTTATGATATGCATAGAAAGCAGTATCAAATACTGCATCAAATGACTAATAACACTTAATTTCTAGAGTTGTGGTTTTATTGAACCCTAAGTTGATATGAAAAAAAGTCAGTAAGGAAAGTCAATGAAGTGCTTGCTTTTTTGATACTTGCACTCCCAATAATTTTTATATTCCAACCTACTTGGTTTGCTTGTTTTCACGTTAGTGTTTTTCTGTTTATTGGGGTGGGAAGGGATTAAAATGATCATTCAAGACTTTGTCTTTGGCAGGTTGTAGTATGTATTATGGCAACTAACTTGTGAAAAATTAAATTCCTTTATGAAAGTAGTGATTGAAGTATTTTTATCTGATAAAGAAAGATTAATAATGAAGCCATTTCTCCAAGGAAAATTGAGGACAATAATTCAGTTTTAAAATATCATCACAAAATTAAATTATTCTAAAAATTTTTTACTAGGGTTTTAAACTTAACATTAGTCTGAAATATAGTGCTGAATTTGAGACTATAGAAATAGTGTATTTAGGTAGGTGGAAACTTTACTCTTCTGTTGTATTTTATTGTTTGGTAGATTTGCATCTTTTCAAATAATCTTCACAGGGAATGCTTTTAACTTGTATAGGGTACAGTGACTATTGAAGTCACCTAAAATACCTCAAGGTAAGTAGTTATCAAAATTAATCATGAGAGTTTTAAAAAAATACTCTATTCACAATATTTATTTTACATTGTTTGTATCTGCTAAGTTATGTTTTCTGAAAAACATGACTGGACCACCTAACTTACAAGCTTCATTTTTCATAGTGCTTATTCAAAAGTAAAGCACAACTGAGTGGAGTAATGTACAGTTTATGTGAGGGAAAAGGAATTTTATTGCTGTCAAGTTAAAAGTTTGCACAGCAGTGTAGTCATCAATGCAGATTTACATTGCTTACAATATGCTAAGTAAATACTAAATGATTAAAGATAATAAAATATGGCGAAGTATAACCATCTTCATTTTAAACTTAGTTTTAGAAGATAATAGAGACAGGCTCCTTTATTACCTTTTTAGAGTTTTATTTTTAGTAACATGGGAAAGGCAGCTGGTGATATTTTAATTTTTGTATGGAACAGTAGATCTGCTTTCTCATAACTACATAAAATATATAAATTTCTTAGTGTTATGAAATTGCTTTTTGGAAGTGAAGAAGTCAATTCTTATTCTCTATGTTATTTTGAAATTTTCTTCCATTTGCTGTTTGTTCATTTGGTGATAGCGTAACACTTAAAAAAAATATTTCAAGCCACTTCTGAAGTAATCACTTCAATGACTTTTAATGGAGTAGTAGTATGTTATGGGAAATTCAGTTCACAGAGTTTTAACATTAATTCACTTGAAGTAAACGTTCTATTTTTAGATTTTCATCTCAATCTTTTTAGTAAGATAAAAGCTTAGGAAATCAATTTTATTATTGATGTGTGTGACTTCAGAGTTTGTAAAGAGAAATGTAGAAGTGTTCCATGCATATGACAGTTTTCTGCTTAATTGAAATGTGTGGCCTCTGCCATACTATAAGGATTTAGCTTCCAGAAAATGTGATATTAACATAGCTTAAGAAATGTATTTTTTTGCCTGTAGAAACCATTTGGTTAAACAAATAGTTCTAAAGTTTTATTACATAGAACCCATTAGTTCTTCCTTTTATTCCCCTTTTCTTCATTTTTTCTGTTAAACTTGATTTTCAAAGTCAGCACTGAAGAATTCATTTTGTGATCCAAATTCATTAAGAAAAGATGTTAGGATTTGTTCTGAAGATAGTGACTTAGGAAATTTGTGAGATTGGGGTCAGTAAGTTCTGTTTTACAATTACTTTCTATCTGGTAGCTTTGAAATTAATGCAGTTGCTATCAGAATAATGTTGAGGTTAGACTAACCTTAAATTGGTAAGGATTTGCTGAGCAAACTGTTAACCTTGTCTTTTATATAGGGTGTATTACTGCCACATGTACATTCTTCAATAAGTGTTTAAAAGTATTTTGGTCTGTGGTTGGTGATTCTCTTAGTATTGAATATATGCATTCACTAATATAAAATACTTTCATATGTTGATAAAGGTGAAATTAGTATATTGGACTTGACTATTCACCTTTCCCCTCAATTTTTGAATTTTTTTCATTGGTTGCAGAAGAGGTATTAGCAGTTTCATTCTTTTAAAATAATTTGCACTGGAATAAAAAAGTATTGGCAAATATTAACACATACTAATAAGAGTAACAATTTATGGGTGAATTAATTTTATTTGGGAAGTTTTAATTCTGTATAGTTAAGGCAGACTCTTCATTTGCAACAGTTAACATTAGGACATGGGTGAACTCTTTTTTTTTTTTTTTTTTTTTTTTTTAAGAGATGGAGTCTCGCTCTGTTGCCCAGGCTGGAGTGCAGTGGTGGGATCTCAGCTCACTGCAACCTCTGGCTCCCAGATTCAGGTGATTCTCCTGCCTCAGCCTCCTACGCAGCTAGGATTACAAGTGCATGCCACCATGCCTGGCTAATTTTTGTACTTTTAGTAGAGACAAGGTTTCACCGTGCTGGCCAGGCGGGTCTTGAACTCCTGACCTCAAGTGATCTGCCTGCCTCAGCCTCCCAAAGTGCTGAGCCACTGTGCCTGGCCAATGTTGAGAATAGTGAGAGATGGATATTGTAGCTCTATCTGCCCTCAAAAGAATATTCTTGATCTCTACATAGTGTGAAAAAGAAGACTTTACATATTATAAGTAATTATACACATAATTTTTATCAGTAGTCATCACTTCAAATATGAATAGTGAATCTAACTTACAAGTGTTTGATTTCTCTGTGTGTGTATGTGTATGTGTACGTAAAGTTAGCAAACCTTTTAATGTTTATTAAAATATGAATTTCCATTTCTTTAAAAGAAAGATTACCTTGGAGGATACTGTTTTATAATTTTTATATATGGTTAGATCTATTTTCAATTACATTAAAATATTGAGTATAATATTTATCTATACTTTTAAGTGTATACGTTGTTTCATTTTAGATTTTAGGGAGGTGGTGTGGCTCTGGATCCAGACTGCTTATCTTATAATCCTGGATCTTCCATTTAGTAGCTGGATGACTTTTGAGTAGGTTATTTAGATTTTCTCAATCTATTTTATCTGTAAAATCAGGATGATAATGGAACCTACCACATAAGTTTATCTTGAATAGTAAGTGAGATAATATAAGTAATTCATTTAGCATAGTACCTGCCACATTGTAAATACTTAAATTGTAGCTACTGCTCTTAAAAATTGTAATTTCAGGTTACGTATGTAGGGAAATTATTTGTATTTTCATTTATGGTGTGTGATTATAACTGAATTTCCTCATGTTAGGATTTTAATTGTTTCAAGTTGTGTTTTTAAAAAATAAGGGTATTCCTTTAGGAAGTCTGAGTGTGACTTGTTTGTGATTTTGCTGTTTCATCATAAATGGGAAATACAAAGTTCTGCTTACTCAAACTGTTGACCAAAGTAATGTTAATCATGCTAATCAAAAAGTATTTGCTTTAAAATACAAATGGCAAAAACTTCCTATTAGCATAATGAATTAGAATTTTTAAACTTTGTTATAATCTTAAATTTAATTTAGTGTTGAAGATAGGTCAACTTAAATATAATTTTTATTCACATAAAGTTAACTCTGCCTCAAATGTAATAAACTTAATGAATATGAGTTATGTAAACTTTGGTCAGTAGAGGTATATTTCTTAGCATTTCCTTTTTAAAATTTCAGCTCTTTGAGGGAGTCATACAACTGAATGTCAAGTTACATTTATTACAATGAAATTTACACTAATATAATTTGTAATGCATTAACATAATATGGGAACTTTTAACGTATTCAGTCTCTCTTATTGTGTCCTAATTCCACATTTGGCCAGGATTCTCAATATAATTTAGGCCCAGGATATGGGAAGAAAGAACTAAAGGATTTTTTTCTTTATGTTTTCTTATCGAATATGGGGAAAGATGGAATAAGCTTAAGATCTGTCCAGTAAAGGCCATTGTCTGTACATAGGGATCTTTTTTTTTTTTTTTTCTCTTTGCCTGTACAGATTCCCAGATGTACCACAGCACCCTTAGCAGTAAAGCACTTGACTTCCAGTGAGTGGATTTTTTTTTTTGGGCGTGTTTTATATTGCAGAGTGAATACAGTCTGTCTGGTACTGTGTGGCTGTCTGATTATGTGATTTTCATGCATTTTATGTATTTTGTAAACTAGCTATATTTTTGGTCCATGTCTAGGTTGTAGAATTGAATTGTGCATTTTGACATATGAGCACAGCTGAGTTTTCTAAATCAATCTCTCTCCTTCCACCTATATTTGGCTTTGTATCAGTACCTAAAACTTATTCTTGATTTCATATTAGAGCACTTAAGCATAGCTTTGACTTTTATTTCCTTTGATTTTTGTAGATTTTCAGACTGCAGTACAATAAGATTCTCTGTTCTCTTACTAGTAATTGCAAAGATTGTATTCTGTGAATTTTATTTGTTTAATACTTTTGATCTTTTGAAGAGGATGTAATTGTTTAAGGTATTATAAAATGCATTGTGATTTGAATCAGGTACTCTTACTTAGATGCATTTTAAAATTTATTTTTAACTCAGCATTGCTGTCTTGAATAGATGTATGTTTAGAGCAATTAAAAAAATATCGTATACATGTTGAAAGTTACAAACTTTTTGCTTATTTCAAAATGCAGGGTTCTTTTCCATTTAAAATTTTCTCTTTGTGAGACTTCTTTTTGAGTAGTCTGGTTACTTTAAACTAATTAAAGATTAAATTAGAAGTAAAAACTACTTTTAAAATGAAATTTGGGGGATGTCATTAAGCTTGATTTTTTTAGGTTTTTTTTTTTTAGTGTGTATTATGAATTATTTTACATTGACTGTCAGAGATAAAATGGAATGTGTGTGGGCTTTTCTGTTTTTTTTTTAAATTTATTCATTTTCATAAGGTAAAAACAGTGTTTTGCTAGGCTTAATTTGACCATGTTGTAAAATTTATTGTACACATTGAAAGAATCATTTATGAAAGATATTGAATTAGCTAGCATATGCTGTCTTATGTAGTTTTTGATTAACAAAACGCCTTCTTAATCATTAGCTTATTTAATTTTGCAAAGAAAAACAGGCCACCTAAGAGGCAGACAGAGCAAGCATTACTTTTTCTTTCTTTTTTTTTTTTCAGCTTAGGAATTGTAGCTCCAGTGGAATTAGTATCTTGTTAATGGCTAGTGAAAGGTTGAGTCTAAAGAAGGATGCAGGGCTTTTTTGGCACTTGGTGCAGTTTTTTTTCCCATTATGGTACATCAGTGGTTCTTAAACTTCAGTGTCTTAAAATAAGCTTGCTCCACCCCCAGAGTTTCTGATTCAGTAGGTCTGGGTTGGGACCTGCAAATTTTTGGTTTCTTGGAAGTTTTCAAGTGATACTGATGCTGGTGGTCTGGGGATCACGCTTTGAGGACCACTGATGAACATTCTCTCCCTCCAAGCAAACCTTTAACATGTTATGCTCCTTTAGGTTAATAGAATTTATACATGCATTATCTCATTTGACCTGTAAACTCTAAGTAGCTTTGCATGGAAAATGTTATCCTGATTTTATAGATGAGATAGTGAGTTAGAAAGGCACTGTGGTGGAATGGAGCATAGATTTGGAGTTGACTAGACCTAAAGTTTAGATTAAACTCCTGCTCAAGGCTGGGCATGGTGGCTCACACTTGTAATTTCTGTACTTTGGGAGGCCAACGTTGGCAGATTGCTTGAGTCCAGAAGTTCGAGACCAATTTGGGCAACATAGGGAGAACCTGTCTCTACAAAAAAATACAAAAATTAGTTGGGCATCGTAGTGCGTGCTGGTAGTCCCAGCTACTCAGGAGGCTGACGTGGGATCACCTGAGCCTGGGACTTTGAGGCTGGATTGAGCTGTGATTGGGACACTGCACCCCAGCCTGGGCAACAGAGTACGACCCTCTCTCAAAAATAAATAAATAAATACATGCATCCCTGCTCAGCCACTTATCAGTTATATAATAAAAGATACACAGCCTAACCTTAGTGAACCCTGTTTCAACAACTCCAAATTGGGGGTAAAAATCCTAAACTTGTACAGTGGTTTTTAGCTTTGTTAAAAGGTGAAGTTTTTTTAGAGTATTGGTTGCCATCTGGCTATGATCCCCTCTAACCTCTAGGACTTTTAGCACTGTCTGGAGATGTTTTGGTAGTCACAGCTGGGATAAGAGTGTGCTCTTGGCTAGGGGGTTGAAGCCAGTGATGCTGCTTAACATCCACAGGACCCCTCCCCCTCAACAAACAATTATCTAACCCAAAATGCTGTGTAAAGTGTCTGGTACATAGTAAGTATAATATTTGATGAAAGTCAGTATCTTTGCCCTCAGGTGTGGTATTTAAGAAAGTCAATTTACTAATTAGTGATGGAGTTTAGGCCTAACATCTGGGTTTTCTGACTGCTACTAGGCCAGTATTCTTTGTATTATAAGCAGAACTTTGTCCACGAAAGGTATCCCTAATAACAAAAAAAGTTTATTTGAAGAGGGCTCAGTGTGTTCTTTGGCTGATTGTGAAAGTGTTGCTTTGAACTTCTGCTAGAAAAGGTTGAAGATGTTTTCTGTAAGCATTTTTAAGTATAATACTGTATGTAGTATTCAGAAGGATGTTTAATTTTTTTTTTTATATTGCTAGTAGCTTTTAAAGTAAGCCTTTTTCCTTTAATTATGTAGTTGAACTGTTAGGAGTTACTTTTCTCCTAGTGTTTTGTTATTTAATGCATTCTTAACTAAACTTTTTTATTCTAATGCTGCTTTTATTATAGTCAGATATGATGAAGTTAAATGTACGATGTAAAATTGCAGATTTCCGACAAGCTATACAAACTTCTCAAATATTTCTAGGTAAAGAAAATAGGGCTGACTGTAAGGGTCTCTGATGTATTCTTTTCTAGGCCCATCCTATTGAATTAAAGTGCTTTATTTATCTAAATTAGAAACTTGCATTAAAGTGAAGTTTTTAGGAAAAAAAAAAAAAAGGAATGGAATTTTAGGTTAGCCCAAGATGGGAAGATGCCAAGGGAGTAGCTTTGGTGGATTCTGAATTTTTTGGTTTTGTTTTGTTTTTAAGGCAGACAGTGTAATTATGAAAGTGTTCTAGGAATAGATTGTTTGCTGTGATTTTTTTTTCTGTTTGCATGATTTTACAATTTGCGTTGCCTCTTACTTTGAATGCCAAATAAAATGTCAAGGCCTTAATTTTTTTTTGATTCTTAAGAAATTTAATGTTTGTTAACAATTCTTCTTGAAATACAGGAGATATTTTGAGATACCAGTTATTTAAGACAAATGGTACTCATTGTTACAATTTAGTTGAATAGGGTTTATGATGTTTATTTCAGTGTATGAATGAAAACTTTGTGCTTATTTTACTTAAGAAAATTTATTTTATATCAACGTGACTAAAGAAAATTTTGAGAATCACCCATTGTCCTAGTTCTTTAAAACTTAAGTGTTTTCATATTAGCTTCCAGTTTCGTTCATCTACGTATACTTTAAAACCTAGTTCATGGTGAACTTAAGAGGGTGTTCTTTTTAAAAAACAATTTGCGTAGCACTTTATAGTTGCCTTAATTATTTTAAATGGTGAAATCATTGGAAATATTTACTTTCCTCTAATTATACGTTTTTAAAACTTGTTTCCATTTTTTTTAAATTTTCAGTTTTTTAAAGTGGATTTAAGATGACCTAAATATTAGAGATGATTTTCATGGTTTTGATTCATGAAATCATAATGTTACACAAAAATTAACTGAAGTGTTAAAGTCTGGAAGGTTTTTTCCCCTGAATTACTTACATGAACTCTACTTGTATTTAATACCGAAAGTATATTTTACTTAAGTGAGACAAAGTAAAATTTAGCTGAATACTTTTGATCTATCAATTTGCTTTTCCTTTTGTAAGAATATTACATTGTGTTGAAATTAAAGTGATATGGAAGGTAATTTGAATAAACTGTCATCATTTTTATAGTAAAGTGGTAATAACACTATTGCTTTCTGTTTTTTAATCAAAAGGGATATTGACTTGTAATGATATTACTGTTCCCTGAAGCATATTTTGAATGATATGGTTTATATTTGCAGTTACCCAGGTAATCAGTGTGATATTAATTGATCAGTTTGCTATTCATTTGCATTTTTAATCTGTACTAGTTTTTGTGGTTAAAATTTTGCATTTATCAGATTCAATTTTTAAGTGTCAGATACTAAAACAAATAATCTTTATTAGTTAAGTTATAATTCTTTATTAGTGAGGTGGTATTCATTTATTCATGTAGTTAGAACAAAAAATATTTTAAATATTGAGGTAGAAACAAATTGTTCTCTTTTTAATTAGAAGCCAGATTACTTGTTAGAGTAACATTTTCCCAAATGAGGTAAAACTGTTTTGACTCTTAAACTTAAGGAAATTTTGATCTAGGTTTGGTATACCTTCTTGTGGGGTGCTAATGAAAACAGGGATGGCAAAAATATTTTTTTTGTGAGTGTATGCATTTATGCTTTTTGACAACCCAAGAAATACTCTTACATCTGTCTGTCATTGACTAGCTGTAAGAAATCTATATAAAATAAATAGTATACTGAAAGTATGATACAGTTTTACATATCTAGATTGTGGTTATGATTATGTATAATACTGTAAAATATGCTACGGTGCTGGTTATTAATACTATTTGGATTTTTTTTTTAATACTGAAAGGTCACACAGATTGTGATTATTGTGTAGTGTCCAAGAACTAAGGCCTACCATCTGTTACTGAAATGTATGAAAAAGTTAAGGTAATTTAGTGATATAAGTGGTTTTGACACCACTGTTTTTGGAATCATCTACTAATTATGATTTTTCTAAAGACTAATATCAAATTTTAAACTTTTGCAAAAATGAAACCTAATAGTTACACTGTTAGTTATATTTTTCTATTAAAATACAGATACTGGCTGAGAACTAAAGATTGTGTAATAAAAGCCTGACTTTTAGTCATTTGTTTTTGTTTTTTTTTTTTTAAACTAGATATTTTGGATAGTTAACTGGACATCATGTTTTAACTTGAGATACTAAATTATATAAGATTTTGATATTTTTTAACTACTTTTCCTAACAAGTTGACATATGTAAGAATTCAGTATTGTAGGTCTCAAAATCAGGGAACTGATTTAATAAGAATTTCTTAAAAATTTGGTTTAAATATTTTTCTTTGTTCTTTGCTTCATCTTCTACAACTTAATTCTTGACTGTATGCAAATGAGCTTCCCCTTTTAAAATTTTGCTCTTGCATTTTAAGACACTATAGAAGTTGTTCTTTAACTTTCACCCACAAGAATTTGGTCTTACCAAATTGTGTCTTTAAAATTGCGTATTTGGCTTAATATTATAGAATCTGATTGATTTTAATCTACCTTGTTTTATTTATTATGTTGACATTTTCTTGAGAAATTTGTTATGCAGAATAATAAACATAATAAAGAATATTTAAGTTTAGATATGATTTTGAATATACATTTTCAAATGCAACTTTGTGGCATATATGTATATATGTATTTTTTTTTTTTTTACAAGAAACATCTTGCCAATTTTTAGATTAATGTCTGTGAGGAAAGTAGATTGGTTTACTAGAATCAGTTTGTAGACTTTGGTGAGAACTGAATTGTAGGGCATGACAAAAATACCTTTTGGGCCTTTTTGGGTAGACATATGTATACATAAATTGTATCTCTTACATTAAGTGAAGCTTATATATAGGTGAGATTTTTACCTGAGTATTAAAAGTTTAAAGGTCTTTACTTATTCTGTTTACTTAATAGTATTTAAAGGGTATGAGGTGTGTTATGTGTTTCTGTCCCTTGTTTTTATTCCTATCCCTCCCATCTAACTATTGATACTTTTATCTTCCCATGTATTAAACTTATATGTTTTAAAAGTTTATTTACTGGCTGAAACTGTTGACTTAATTAGTTTTTTCTTTTAAGTTTCAGTGTAAACAGTTTCTATTTTTTGTATGTCCTTTAAATATGAAAATTCTACAGCTAATCATAATAATTGTACTTTTTCCCCTATTACAATAGTTGGATTCATGATAAAATGATATCCCTTCAATAACAAGCATTTATAGGTAGCTTATTAAAACTAAGGGTGTTATCTATTCAAATCAAACAATGCCGACTTACTCTTGAATCTGTTAATATATTTTAAAATTACATATTATTAAAATTTAAAATATGATTTTGACTAGTAGTTTAGTATATGTAATTTTAGATTTTTTAATAATTCACTACTTATGAATTGTCAAAAGTATGATTATAAAGTTGTTATAATAGTTAAAATAACCTTTAATAGGAATAAGAATCATTAGAACAATCTTCTGTGATTCTTACTAATATAGTAATGAATGACAGTGTGTTTGCTTTCATATTTAAAAATTCACATACATTTATAATTTATGTTTTTCTCCAGACTAAAATTCTGCAGCTCTTATTCAAAGCTGTTTTTGACAGTTGGAAAAAAAGTAAGTCATTTCCAACCAATTTCCTGGGTTGCAGTATAGAAATAAAGAGACTTGATTTTATTACATTAAAGCAAAATATAAAACGATGCATTCTAGCACACACTTGTTTAGAACTGTTCTCTTTTAAATATTCAAATTCAGAGGGCTTTGAAAGGTAAATTTTGATTGTTATTAGCATATATAAAAGTTTTGTAGTTGGCTTATTGGAAAAAGAAAACCTTGCCTGAGATACATTTGTATTAGAACTTCATTTTCTGAGTACCTTGCATGTAGTAGGTTTCAAATATTGTGACTTAGTTCATGGTTAGGTCTGCATAATTAATGTATATAGAAATTTTGGAATCTTATTTTTTCAAAATGCAGCTAATTTTGCAAGAATGTGCATTAAATGTTACTAGATCTTTGTTCTCAAACTACTGATATCTCTTAACATCTGCTGCACCTTACCTGTTTGATTATCTTTTTAGCTGTAAAAATTAGTGGCCTTATGTCTTTCTGCATAATTATAGAGTAGCCAAAAACTGTTTTAGGTTAATTACCTCTGGCAAAATAAATGATAAAAGCATAGCTTTTATAAGCAGAATGATATTGCAGAAGCAACTTATAAATCTAACATTGAATGTAAATATTAGAGTATTAAAGATACTCTCAGGAACTTTATGGTAATTCTGGGTCAGCATTACAATTTTAACTTTTTACAGTCTTTCATATGCTTTTTTTGTGTGATTTTGCTGTAGAAAATTAACAGCATTTGGCTTAGTTCAAGTATATAATGCTGTTGCCAAGTATGTCTGACACATGTCATTGAACTAATATTTTTGAAAGCTGATATGTAAGTTATATCTGTATTTTGTTTGATTCGTCATTAGTGGTCAGTCTTAGATGTTTTTAGCAAGAGCAAAACTGTAGAGGGTGTGTGTGTGTGTGTGCGCGCGCGCGTGTGTGCATTTTAACAGCAGCAGAGTTCTGGAACAGGAAACCATATTCATCCAGAGACCTGGGAAGAAGGTAATTGTTTGGTATACGAGTATTGCTAGCATTATCAGTGACTTGATATCTTTCTGAGGTTCTAATTTGCTTAACTTTAAATAATTGAGGTTCAGAGCACCTTGATTGTTCCCTTAAAAATTAAATTTTGTAAAACCGAGTGTAATTTTCATGTATCTGGTTTGGATAAATCATTTAATATTTAATAGAAGTCATATAATATTGTTAGATATTTATATTATTAGAACAATCTTCTGTTCTTTAAAAATGGTTCTTAAGTTTAATGAGTTCAGTTGGGAAAAAAGTTAATTCTATTTTAGATGTTTGTCACTGGAAATTATCTTTCCCTGTTTGTTATATGCACATTATTTCAAAGTTGTAATCAGTGTTTTCATACTGTTCCCTGGTCTGTTTTTTTTTGTTTTCACAAATACACTTTTTATTTATCAACAGGTACTTATTTTTAAAGCTGTAGAGGTAATACTTCATCACGTGAGACTAACTACCATGGTTTGTTTGCTGTACTGTTAGGATTATTTTCATTTTTTTCTTTTATAAACAGTATAGTTGTGAATATCTTTATATAGTTTACTTTTTTTGGTTTATTAGAATATATTGCTAGAGTGGGATTACTGGATTAAGGGGTTTACAGTGTTTTAGTTCTTTTTTACAAGTTGCAGATTTGTTGCCAAATGAACAAATTTGTAGTATTGCTAACAAAGAGAAGAATTACTAGCAAGTCTTGATGTTACTTTTGAAAAGTGTGATGTTTCCATTTAGTAAAATATCTAAACTTCTATTTCAAAGCAAAAATATGTGCAAACTTCTTACTCATGACAAGTTCATATAATATAAAAACATGAAGGTTGTGAGGTTAGGTTGTTTGGAGAAGTAGAAAAGTTCAGTAGAGTTTATAGATTTGTTAGGCAGTCTTCCTTTCTGGTTTGGCACTGACAGCAGGTTAAATAGAAAGTGTTAGAAGGAAACTGAAATTTATGCTAAAGTCCATTTAAGTTAATTCACCAGAATTCTTTCTTTTACAGTTTATTTATAAAAATACCATTGCCTTGTAATGAAACATTTAAACTAAATTTAAATAGCAGAACTCATGTACCATCTAATCATAGCCCCTTATTTACAATTATAGAGCCCTTTGCAATTTTATAGATATTTTCATGTATCCCATTTGGTCCTTGAAACAATTAGTGAAGAAGTTACAGCAAGTAGTAGTAGTATTTTACAGAAGAACGAAACAAAAATATATGCGGCCCAGAGATTTAGTGATTTACCTGCGGTTATAGGCTTTAGATTGCACAGCTGGAAGTAGAACCTTTGTCTTCTGTATTAAATGACAATATTCATTAAGTTCTTAGCATAGGACCTGATAGATATTTAAATATACCTAAATGGACCTAGTAAATATTTCAATGTTCCTGTGTTATTTCTGACTATTCCTTTATTCTTAAAACTTCATTTTTTGAGCACTCTTCCTCATACCATTTGTAGTTCAAGCTTTGTACCTATTCACCTTTTTCTCTTTAGAAAATAAGATTTTAGGCTGCATTAATTTGATCTGTACAGAAATGATTATCTGTTTTATATATTGGGACAAATTGTTGTTAAATAATGAAAAGTTGGCACTTTTTCAACTGGAAAATTCAAGGGACTGCTCTTTCTGCTTTCTGCTCAATATGAATCTTCAATTTAGAAACCAGAGCCCATCATTAACATTCAACATAGCTTATTAATAGGAAAAAAAATTAGTAGGAAATGTAAAATCTTTCATTAAATGAGAAAGTCATAGAAGTTCATGAGATGTGTATTTAAAGCATAATTTCATTAGAAAAGTTGATAATATGGATTTAACTGTGACATAATTGAAAAATACTTGTTTAAACTTAAAATTTTGAAAAGAAATGTAAATGTGATGCAACTTAGGAATCAGTGGCTGAATTTCTTTTTTGGTCACAAGAACCTAAACTGTGTGTTATTTGAAAGCACTGATGGGAAATCAGGGAAAAAGCTCCAGAAATTCCTACTAAAGAAAACTAAATGGTAAAGTCCTGTTGTCTGCTAACTTACCTTCCATTCCTGTTATATTTCTTTTCTTAGTCTGACTTTATTAATATTTTCACCCCGGCTACTGGTTTAGCTCAGTGTTTCATGAGCCAGGCAACTTCAGATTTGCTTTTGATGCTTTTTGTTCATTACCTCTCTGAAACTGTATTACTACTTTCTATTTTATAATTCATGTTTCATGTATATGTTATAGCTTCATATTGTTACTACAACTTGTAGTTATTTTAAAGATATCTGTGATCTGTGGAAATAATTCTTAAAATAGTTATGGTAGAGAAGTAGTTATCGGTTTGTAACACTGCATTTTACTTTATAAATTGTTTAGGGATAAGCATACCTATATATTAAGCACTACAAAGAAAATTTTTACAATGGCTTTACTTCTAGTAAACCATGATAGTTAAGATAAGATATAGTGTACATTTCAAGAACACAGTCTTATGAAATAAGGTTTAGGGAACTATTTTTAGTTACTATATCCGACTTGAAAATTGTAAATTTCTAGCATATACCCCATTAATTTAGGTACAAGTACAGATTTGAGATAAGGTAGATATATTATTTAGATCTCAACTCAGAAGTTGTTCAAGAAAAGATATTTTGTTAATTAGATGTAACTTGGAACTTATTTCTAGTGTTTCAAGTCATGATTAGATGCCTAGAAAAGGCAATAAAAATATGCTTAGCTGGTAAAATAGCCACATTATTTCAAAATATAATTTAGTTATAGGTTAAATTGACTTATATAAACAGACTTTAGAAGTTAATTATTATTAATTACATTTTTCTTTGGGATGGTATTCTTTGGTGAGAAAGGGTTGTTGTAACACCTAAATTAAGACTGTCCAAACGTGGTATATGTAAATTACCAATCAAAAATTCAAACTAATCACTTAAGATCTGTGTATTTTGCTTTATTTGAATTATACCTCAATTAAAACAAATTTAACATGTTTACCCAAAGGTAGGGGGAAACTGTCTAATATATCTGAAATCTCTTGGAGCTGTGGTGACCCTCCGACTTAGGCAAGATAGCTACTACCATGTATGCATTTCTTTTACCTTACTGTATATACAGTAGTCACTGATATTATGAGAAAAGATTTTTTTTTTAATTCAGGAGGTATTTTTTCGCTGGTATTTATTGAGTGCTTATTATGTGCTTTATGTACATTGGACTCATTTAATCCTCACAACAGCCCTATGTAGTTCATACTAGAATTACTCTTATTTAAAGATGGGGAAAGTGATGTTTAGAGAGGTTAAGTAACTTGCCCATGGCCAAACTATTAGAACTGGGATTTGAACACAGGTAGCCTGATTGCTAAGTAAATGACCACTAACATTAAAAAGACATAAATACAGATGTGTTTGTTGCAATATTAGTCATAATACCTAAAAATTGTGAACTGTATGTCCAACAGTACTAAAATGATTCATTAAGCCATGATATACCCGTCAATATAATAATATGTTGTCATTTAAAATTATAAGTTTGATATCAGGAGAAAATATTTACGTTATAATAAATTTTTAAAAAATGTAATAGGATATATTGTATTTACAATACAGTTATCACTATGTAACCACAATTTTTATTTCCATCAAAAATTAATTACAAAAATATAAATCTAAGAAGTTTGGTAGATACTACATTGAGTACTAGATTTGTATTAATCTCTTTTATATTTATCTCTTGCATTTCCTATATTGGCCATGTTCACTTTTAAAATAGTGCAAGTCGGCCGGGCACAGTGGCTTGTGCTTGTAATCCCAGCACTTTGGGACACTAAGCGGGTGGATCACCTTAGGTCAGGAGTTTGAGACCAGCCCGACCAACATGGAGAAACCCCTTCTCTACTAAAAATACAAAATTAGGCATGGTGGCACATGCCTGTAATCCCAGCTACTTGGGAGGCTGAGGCAGGAGAATCACTTGAACCTGGGAGGCGGAGGTTGTGGTGAGCCAAGATTGCGCCACTGCACTCCGGCCTGGACAACAAGAGCAAACCTCCGTCTCAAATGAAAAAAAAAAAAAGTAGAAGTCATAAGCTGTATTTTAAAACTAAACATTAGTTTATTAACTCAGGAATAATAGCTAACTATAAATTTATATTTGATAAAATAAAAGATGACAATCATCATAAAACATACGTACCTATGCTAGCATCATCATAGAAATATTAGAAAATACACATAAGCCAAAAAAAAAAATGAGAATTTCATGTTCCCATATCTAAAACTCAGAGATACTATTTTTTTCTTTTGGGTTTGTATTTTACATATGTTCTTAAGTTATAATAAATACTTAAAGGCAAATTGATACAGTAAGGACTTCAAAGAGTAAAACTTTTTGTTAGGCTTTGATGTCCTTTAGAAAAATTTGGTTATTCCATAAGTCACTGTCATTGAAAGAAAAAAGTAGTTACAGTGAGCTTTTATGGGATTACCATTTATTCCGTTGAGAGACAGCTATCACTATGTTTTAAGCATTGCTCATATATTAGCTCATTTAATCCTAATACCAACCTGTATGATAGGTGCCTTTATTAGCCCCATTCTACTTAGGAAGCCGGCACAGAAAGCGTATGTATTTGCCTAAGGTTACGCAATAAGTGAAGCTGGCGTTCAAGTTCCAACAACTTGGTTCTAGAGTGTATGTTATTATCCATTATGCCATACTGTCTGCAAGTAGATCTCTAGATGCTAGAAATACTCATCTTCCTCTAGTTACCTGGTTGTTGTAAATCGTTATGCTTAATACTTATGTCATTAGATGTAAATTTCATATTAAACACTCAGCTTCCTATTCAGAACAATATCAAGTTAAGTGTAGGTTACAGCTGTTTTTTATCAGCAATCTATATGTGTATGTATTCCTCAGTTCTTATGTTTAGGTTTCCTAAAAGTATGTCTTAAATTTTATAACATACGGAGAAGTATAAATGTATATTAGAAAGATATTGTTTATTTGTGTAATTTGTGGCTTAAGAAATATTCGCCTCAAGATTCAGTGCTTGTTTAGGTAGTTGCTGGCATCACTTTTGGAAATGTCAGTAGACTTTCATACTGTCTTTTGGAATTTTTTCAGTTTTAAGATTTTATTAGTAAATGTAATTACAAGTTAGTAAATCACTTTTATTTGAACTTGTTTCCTTTGGAAGTTTTATGTTGTTATTTGGAAATAGAAAAATCTTAATCTCCTCTTGTTGGGCATTATGGTGTAAAAACCTTGGGCTTTGGCGCTTTGTGTATAATCTGGGTTCAAAGTACAGCTTACTACTTAGTAACTTGGGCAAATTACCTAGTCTTTTTGACTCTCAATTTCTTCATTTATGAAATGGTAATACTATTATTTAGGAGTGTTAGGATTAAATGAGAATATATTTGGCTTACTGTCTGGTATATGATACTTAACAGGTACTAGTTGTCTACATCTTTCTAACTTAATGATGGATGCCAACATCTTGGGTAAAATCTCAAACTTTAAGGAAGGTGAGAATCTGAAGAAAATGAAACTTTAAAAAATTGAATTCCTAGACTCAATTTAAAGGAATAAATAGGGTGTGAACAAGACTCTGCAGAAGTTTCCACTTTGATCCTGGTCTTTGACTCCTTATCTGTCTGATTAAATTGAATTTGCTGCCATGGCATCCTTAAAGCTGGACCTTATCTTCTGTCAGCACCTGTCTTCTTCATGTTGCTTTGTGTGTAAGCTTCACTGGATTGCTTGCTTTTTGCTGAATATTTTACGTATTTTAATATGTCTACTCTAGTCGTTGCTTGGAATGTTCTAACTGCTCTTGTTTCTTCCTCTGTCTGCTGGTTTCTGACTTAATTGATTATCTAATATATTACCTACTTGGTGAAGCTTTACCTGTGTCGCCACAGAATTAATCCTTCCCTCTTTAAGTTTTAAGCTGTCTTATTTTTATATAATAAGGTCTTTGGCACAATTATAGTGTGTGTCTGTCTTCCTTAATGGAATAGGAAAGCCTTGAGGACAGTGGTCTTTGCTTACTTAGCCTTATGTTCTCAGTGCGCCTTGTACAAAATGTTCAATATATGTGAATGAAGGAGGGGGCCAGCTGGGTTTACTTTAATGAATAGGTAACACCCATTTGTGTATAGTTATAGACTTGTCTGAAATAAGTTAAATCCTTTGCAGCCTTTGCTACTAAGCTTTCAATGTCCCTTACAAAACTCATGTTGTAATTTAACTGCCATTGTGATGGTATTAAGAGATGGGACCTTTCAGACGTGATTAGATCGTGGGGTGGTCTCTATTCTTATGAATGGATTAATGCTGTTTGCATGATAGTGGATTAGTGATCTCGTGAGTTTGGCCTCCTCCTCTCACATGCTTCCTTGCCGTCTACCTTCTGCCATGGGATAACTCAGCACAAAGATTCTCACCAGATGCTGATTCCATGTTCTTGGACTTCCCAGCTTCCAGAACTGTGAGCCAAATACATTTCTATTCATTCTAAACTACCTGTTTTGGGGTATTCTAGTAAAGCAACATAAAACTTAATAAGAAAACTGGTACCAAGAGTGCAATTGCTGCTGTAACAAATACCTGAAAATGTGGAAATGTCTTGGGTCCTGTGAAGAATGGAAGAATTTAGACAAACAGGCTAGAAAAAGCCTGGATTGCTGTGAATAGAGCATTAAAAGGACAATTCTGATGAGGATTCAGAAGATAGCTGTAGGGAAAGTCTGGAACTTCTTAGAGACAACTTAAGTGGTCATGATCAGAATGTTGGTAGAAATATAAGTGGTAAAGGTCATTCTGATGAGATCTCCAAAATGAAGAACAAGATATTGGAAACTGGAGTAAAGGCCATCCTTGTTATATAGTTGTAAAGAACTCAGCAAAGTTATGTTCATATCCTAGAACTTTATGGAATGCAGAACTTAAGAATGGTGAACTAAGATTTCTGGCGGAAGAAATAACTAAGCAGCAAAGCATTCAGGCTATTGGAGGCTACTTTTAACTGCTTTAACTAAGCTGGGGGGAAGAGAATGACTTAAAGACAGAATTAATAATTAAAAGAGAGGTAGAATGGAAATACTTGGAAAATTTGCAGCCTAGCCATAATAAAGAATGAAAAAGGTACGTGTAGGAGAGCAAACCAAGGGTGTGGCCTAGGAACATTTTGCTAAAGAGATTAATGTGTCTAGAAGAAGCTAGGTGCGGTTTGTCAAGACAGTGAAAAAAGACCCCAAAGGCATTTTAGAGATCCTTTGAGACTGTCTGTGATCCCATCACAGGCCCAGATCTCTAGGAGGGCAGAATGGTTTGTGAGGAGGCAGTGTAGGCTCAGTCCTTCACAAGCTTGCTCCCCAGGGCTACCTCAGCTCCCCATATTTCGGCCCAATGGGCCTTGGCCGTCCTAGCTCTGGTTCAAAGGGGCCCAGGTGTGGCTTAGGCAACTGCTGAGTACTCAAATGGTAAGTCTTGGCAGTGTCCATATGGTGCTAATTTTGCAGCCTCACCAGATGAAAGAGCTGTGGGAGACATGGCTACTACCATCAGGATTTCAGAGGATGTTGGGGATAGTCTGGAAGAGACTTGTCACAGGGTTGGAGCCTTTGCAGAATGGAAATTGGGGTTGGAGTCACTATAGAGGGTCCCTACTAGGGCATTGCTGAATGGAACCATAGCAGCAGGCCCACCACCAGTACTTCAGAACTACAGCTACCAGTATTCATTGCCAGCCTGGGAGAACTTCAGGCTTGAGACTCTTGACCTGTGAAAGCTGCATGGGCTCAGTCCAGCAAAGCCTTGGGGGTGGGGCTTCCCAAGGTCTATTGAGATGAAATGAATGTATTTTGTAGGTGAGGAGGATATGAGTTTTGGGGCCTAGGGGCAGGATGCTATGGTTTGGATGTTCCCTTCAAAACTCATGTTGAAATTTCATTGCCATGTGGCATTATTAAGAGATGGAACCTTTCAGAAGTGATTAGGTTATAAGGACTCTGCCTTCATTAATGGATTAATGCCATTATTGCAGGTTCGAATTAGTTATCTCTGGAGTTTGGCCTCCTTTTTCTCTATCATGTGCTCATGCCCTTTTTTGCTGTGTGATGCCGTCTACCCTGTTATAACGCATTCCAGAAGACCCTCACCAGATGCAGCCCCTTGATCTTAGACTTCTCAGCTTCTAGAACTGTGAGTGAAATAAACTTCTTTTCTTTATAAATTATCCCCTTTGTGGTATTACATAGCAGCAGAAAATAGACATCAGCCTGAAGTTCTCCCAAGCTGGTATTAAATACTAATTGTTAATTAGTATTTATAGTGCAAGGATAAATTCGAGTTTAGCCCTGGTTAGAGTGATCACATTTCAAGGGAGGGGCTTTGTACTTCTACACATTTCTGTAAGGATAAAAATCTTAATAGTATTCTCACTGAAATTAATGCTTTAGGTTAGGTAAGGTTGTTAGTGGTAATTCTTTTAATATTCTTGCATTGTTCAAAAAAATATAGATGGTTTGAATTTATATTTTTTGACCAAAATATATTTATAATTTTGAATAGGAACTCCAGAGTATTGGTAACTGTAACCACTTTGGGTTCCCCACTGCTGCTCCTGGTGCCTCATTTTTTCTGATATCTTCCATTTTCTTACATTTGTCTTCTAAGGTAGAGTTAAGGTTATTCACTTTCAAGAAGTACTGATTTAGGCCTCTGTTCTCTTCTGCTTTTTTTTTTTTTTTTAAATGAATGAGTATAATATCCCAATACATTTTGATAATTGATCAACAGCTACATTTTTAGGTGAGGCTGCTTTCTTACTTTTTTATTTTTTAAATTTCTTTCTCTTAATTTTTTAAAAAATGTCAGAGATTGGCTAAGAGATGGGGCAGCTTTCTTATGTGAGAATAGTAGATGACAGCAAATATTTGTGATGTTAAAATGATGATCCTCATAGTTTTCTTTTAGAGTCTTTATAATAAAAACACTTTGAGGCTGAAGATGAATTTATATGTTCCTAAAGAGACAAAAAATTTTCTTGGGACATAGTAAATGTTATTTAAGTCTTAGATGCTTTTATTAGTATAATTTTTGGGTAGAAATTTGCACTTAAAAAAATGCATACAGAGCTTCTTCCAAGTCATATATGGCAAGACAGTGTTTTGCCATGGTAGTTGATAAATAGACTCAGGTAATTATAAAACATCTAATTTAAAAAAATTTGTTGTAGAAACTACAGGTACATTGTGACAAAAATAGAAAATGCAAAACAAGCAAATATGAGAAAAAATATGCATGTCACCACCTACATATTACTACTTTTAGTACTTTATAATTTTTGTCTATATATGTCTATATTGATATATATGTATTTTATCTAAATGGTATTACATTGTACATTGTTTTGAAACCTGCCTTTTTTAGTCATTTACATCTACTTTTCCATTTCAGTAAGTTTTCATCTTATATAATGCCCAGATCACATTAAAATTTTTCCAGTTAGCTCAAAAATGTGCTTTATGGCTGGTTTAGCTGAAACAGTATCCAGGCCAGCATTGCACCTATGAAATTGGCTGTTAGGAACCTTCTATCTTTAAAAATCAAGGGTGGCAACCCATTTTCCCACTACCCCCATACCCCTATCTTTTTTTTTTCTAAAAGATACTGGCTTGTTGAAAAAAGACTGGGTTATGTCCTACAGACTTTCCGAGTTTGTCCAGTTTACTGTCTCATAATGTCATTTAGATTGTTCCATCTTACGTATTTCTTACAAATAAAATTTATATCTGAATCCTTGGTGGATTTGAGTTGAAGATCTTTAACTATCATAGATGATGCTGTGTCCTTTATATTGTATATCAGAAGTTACATGATCTTAACTTGAGTCATGAGGAGGAGATTGGCCACTGAAATTGGGCAGCGACAGTCCTTTCTCCCCATTGTTCAATTATATTTATCTCTTTGCATTAGAAAGTATTTTGGGTAGTAGTATTTTGGCTCTGTAAGAAAGTTCATTTTCTTGTCAACCACTCACCTGTTGGTTTAACACCATTTGTTGATCTTTGAGTATATCAGTAATTTCATTAAGGTTTGCAGAATAAGACTTTAAATTCTATTCTTTTACATTTATTAATCGATGTTTTTTGGTAAGAGAGAACTTATGAAATGGGACGACTTGATTGTCCTTAAATACAGTCTCCATAGGAAAGACAAAATAAATAGTTAAATCTTTCTCTTTACCATTTTTTAATGTGAAGAAGTATTCCATTAACCACCTCAGAAGGTGATAAATAAAAAGGGCATTTTTAGTTGTTTCAACTCTTTTTTTTTTTTTTTTTTTTTTGAGATGGGGTCACACTCTTTTTCCCACGCTGGAGTGCAATGGTGCAGTCATGGTACACTGCAGCCTCAATCTCCCTGGGTTCAGGTGATTCTCCCACCTCAGCCTAGGATTACAGGTGTACGTCACTATGCCCAGCCAATGTTTTTGTACTTTTCGTAGAGGTGGGGATTGCCATATTGCCCAGCCTGGTCTCAAACTCCTGGGCTGAAGAAATTTGCCCACCTCAGCCTCCCAAAGTGCTAGGATTACAGACATGACCCACAATGCCTGGCCTTAACTTTTTTCTTTTTGATTGTCTTTATAGACTTAAGGATTTTTGTTTAATTCAGGATGTTTTAATATACTACAATTTATGTTTTCTTTGATGCTAAGATTATCACAGCTAGTCATTTGGACCTTTATACCAGCTCCTTTGGCCATTTGATATAGGACATTAATCTCCATAAGCTTTCCTTGTTCTCTTGGCATGAAAAGATATCCCAGGCTCACCTGCACCTTCCCTACTCCAAACCTGGCATTAACTCTTTTTTCTAAGAAGTTTGATTCCTTTTAGTTTATTATGATATTAGAGACGAAAATCTGTGTTCTTGGAATGTTTATTACTGCTAGAGTGATGTTGCTTATAAGCCATTTCAGAGAAAAGGCCTAGAAAACAGATTTTTACAAACATGAATTGATACTAATATTTTTAGTTTTTATATGATTTCTTGATTTTACAATATTATCTCTGTTTTCTTACACTTAAAATTATGAACCTTAAAATCATTAGCATAACTTCATTGCTAAGTTATACAATATAAAGAAAATAGTCCTGGTGTGGTGGCTCATGCCTGTAATCCCAGCACTTTGGAAGACTGAGGCAGGTGGATTGCTTGAGCTCAGGAGTTCAAGACCAACCTGGGTAACATGATGAAACTTTGTCTTTACAAAAATTTAGCTCGGTGTGGTGGCATGTCGCTATAGTCCCAGCTACTCAGGAGGCTGAGGTGATAGGATCACCTGAGCCCAGGAAGTCAAGGCTCTAGTGAGCCATGATTATGCCACCACACTCCAGCCTGAGTGGCAAAGTGAGACCCTGTCTCAGGAAAAAAAAAAAAGAAAAGTAGTTTGAGGAGGCTGGATGTGTGACTCATGCATGTAATCCCAACACTTTGGGAGGCCGAGGTGGGAGGATCACTTAAGCCCAGGAGTTTGAGACCAGCCTGTGCCACATCATGAGATCCAGTCCCTATTTAAATAAAGAGAAAAGAAAATAGTTTGAGGGTATCAGTAATGATACTACTAGAATCAGTAAAACTACCAAAAGAAGTTTATAGCTTCTTCCTAGTTTTTTTTTTTCTTAGAATACTTCTTACGAAGAAGTGCAGTGTCCGAACAGCCTTTGTAGCAAAACCTTTCTCATTCTCCTGGGTGTCAATTTGACCTTCAATCAGTTTTGTTTCTAACAGTGTTCAATTTATGAGATTAAGAGTCTTTTTTTTTCTTTATATGATTCTAAGATCAGAAATATGTAAAGATATACACAGGAGTCCTGCTGTCACCTGTTCTTGCTATGCTTTTCCCCTTTTCTTCCCTTTGTCTATGAAGCAACTGTTTTTATTAGTTTCTCATTTATCACTCATTCGTATATATGTGTATTGAGGATGTTGACATTCAAGCAAATATATGTGTTAACATTCTTTTTCTCATCCCTGTGCAAAAGATATACCCTGTATACTCTGTTGGACAGGTTTTTTTCTTAAAATACTCTGTAGATCTCTCCACTTAGCACATAGTTATCTTATAGATAGAGTATATATTATACATATAACCTTTTCTTAAACTATAATATCAAAATAATGGCTTTCAGTAACTTGATATTTTCCGATTGAAAATATTACTGAAATACACTCAATAATATGAAAGCTGCAGAAAGAAAAAGACCTAGAAAAGGGCTTGTAGTAGGTCAACTTTGAATTATATTTGGAAGATAAATGAGTCCAGAAGTGAGTGGGCAGAGATTATTGGAGTTGGTCTTAAAAGGAGGCTTTAGGCAGATTGGCTGGGCTGGTGTGAAAGGTCTGTGTCAGAAAATCATGAGATTAGGTTGATGGAGCTGGTATCGTGAGTAGGTAAGAATCATAAAAGTGTAGAGTGTTGATGATTTTTATAGTTGGATATAAATGGTTCTTGAGTGTAGAGGTTTGTTTTTATGCTAGCTGTAGTCCGTAGCATAACTGACTGTAATGGGCATGCTAAATATCCATAGCAGTTGACCCTGGAACACCATGGTGGGTAAAGGCATGTACCCCACCCTGTGCAGTTGAAAATTCACATGTAACTTTTGACTCTCCCAAAACTTAACTACTAATATTTAGCCTATAGTTGACTGGAGATCTTACTGATAACTTTCATTAATACAAGTAAGCTACCGAAAAAAAATTAAGAAATTCATAAAGATGAGAAAATATATTTACTGTGCATTAAGTGGAAGTGGATCATCATAAAGATCTTCATCCCCATTGCCTTCACTTTGAGTAGGCTGAGGAGTAGGAGAGGAAGTCAGACTTGCTGTCTCATGGGTGGCAGAGATAGAAAAAGGGGCACATACAGGTGGTCCCACACAGCTCAAACTGGTTTTGTTCATTGATCAACTGTAGTTTGATTGAAAGTAAGAATAATAAAGTTTCTACCTCAGTTCTTCATTACCAAGTATAGATAGCAAGGGCTGGAAGAAACTTTTAGTGTTAATCTCTTTAAGCCTAATTGTTATGTCGAATAGGAAATTGAGGTCTAGGAAGGTTAAGTGACGTGTGCAAATTAAACAACTAGTTAGAGACGTAGCCAGCTCTTAAATCTGACTTCCAGATTTTCACTGTATCTACTTTTTTCTACAACATGTTGCCTTTTTTAGCCAGGAAAAATTGGAAGTTGAACTCTTGTCTTTTTAGGCAGGTGCAGATTTTGGGGTTTTGTTTTGATTTTTGGTTTTTGACCCAAAGTACTTTAGTTCTGTGATTCATAAAGCACGAGGTTTCTGTTTTTCTCATGTAACTGAATACTGTAAATTTGGAAGTTACCTTTTATCTTTACCAGTATTACACATAAATGGTTATACATAAATACGTTGACCACCTTTTATTACTCCAGCTATAGTGGGGAAAGCTTTCTTTTCATAACTAGCTAACATTTTAAAATATATACTTTTAGTTTGATTGCTGCATATTTCAGATATTTCCTTAACTTGAGTACTCAGATATTTATCCAAACATTATTGCTATGGGATTTCCTGCAGAAAGACTTGAAGGCGTATACAGGAACAATATTGATGATGTAGTAAGGTAAGAATGCTTTGATTTTCTGTTTCATATATTGATGTTTATATTCCTGTTGTATTTTCATTTAGAAAAGATTTCTAAACCACAGAAAAAGATACTTTGTGATGTAAACTTGATTATTGTAGTGCTCTATAATCCTTTTTGGCTTACTGTACCTAATAGACTTCATTGGTTTACAGTTCATTTGATAAGAACTGACCTTATATATAATCAGGTATTTATGTGATATCATTTCCTGGACTCCATAAAATGCCTCTCACCAGGTCTAATGCCTGGATTCCATTACAGTGTGATTTTTGTCATATTTCACAATTGGAGATTAGGCTTAAAATCCTAGAGTGGATTTATTCTGGTAAATTTATTCACACTAAGATGTAGATGACTAATACTGTATATTTTTATGTAGACCAAATTTTAATATACCACTGTGCATAAATGTACTAAGCACCTGAAGAAGTACTTGGTTGGTACAAGAGATACAGAAAGGAATCGCTGGGTGTACCAAGGCTAATCAGTTTTATAATTTTGCATAAATTTTAAGTGCAGTTATTTAGAACAATTTGTGTCTCAAGGCCCACTTAAATATTACTTTTAAAATATACAATTTTAGAAATTCATGACATATTTTATGAAAGAAGAAATTCATGTCTGATGTGCAAATAGTCATAACATACTTTATAATTTCAGAGCAAAAATATGTATGTGTGAATACATTAACTGTAAGTTGTCGGTAGAAACCTTAATGGCTTTAAAAGTTAAAATTTCAAGCCTGCCATTGTGGTGTGCTCCTGAAGTCCCAGCTACTTGGGAGGCTGAGGTGGGAGGATCACTTGGCTTGAACTGAGGAAGTAGAGGCCAACCTGGGTAACAAGTGAGAACTCATCTCTTAAAAAAAAGAAAGTTAAAATTCTGGTTTATTTTCTGTACAGTCTTTCATTAGTATCTTTTCTGGAGACTTTCAATTTAAATACTTGGTGGTTATGACAATTAAATGTTAAAATGGGAAAAGACTTTATAACTTATAAAGTACTATGCAAATGTAGACTCCTTTTATAATAGTTGTGTAAGTATATAAGACAACCTACATTCTTTTATGAGCTAGCTGTAAGTTTTATTAGTGGTTAAGTTTTGGCAACTTGCTTTGAACCACAGTAGATTTACCGTTTTTTGTAGAATTGAGTTGTGTTCATTTGGAATTTTGTAATATTTATATTCAAAATAAAATTTTTGTACCTACAAAAACTACAAAAAAATTCCTCTAGTTTTTTATAGTTTCTATTAAAATTATAGCTGGTACCTAGGGATGCCAGAAGTACTATTTAAGAAATTGAAAATAGGGAAATGAATTTATCATCTCATAGTTAGGCAGGGCACAGTAGAAGGATGCTTAACATTGAAAGCTGACGAGAACAGCAGGTTGATATAACTTGTGATAACACTTCTAAAGAAAAAGCAATGAGCCATAGAAAAAGAAAGATAGGCACATTTTGAATTAAGGAAGATGGAGGAGAATCTGGGAGACGAGCAGTATAGTCACCAGACATGTATTCTCTGCTATGGTACAGAAGTGTTTATCAGGCCTCTTTATGGCCTGGATGATATATCCCACAAAGATGACCTACTTCACATTATTATAATTCTGTATTCAACTAAGCACTAATTCAACCTAGCCAGATTAGTACTCATACCAAAAAAGAGTGAGTACTCTGAATAGAGGGGAGCTTTTCTGATTATGGTGCCTATATCTTTGTGGTAAATTAATCTGGTGTGTTAGTTTTTATGTTGGTCTCTTCTGAGTGTCATTTGTCATTGAGACTGATTGTTCATCTTTTAGATTACTGATAAAGTTCCTGTACAGCTGATTATCAGATCTTAGATTGTAATAACTTCACCAAGAGAATACTTTGCTGGGAAGTATTTTGGTCCTTCCATCTGATTGATGACTCTTATTTTATGCCTCTGAATTAAAAGATTCACACATTCTGTTTGTAATTAGTAATCAAGGCTGAGGTTTATGCTATCTAGTTTGTTTTGTCTAGCTGTATGACTTCTTCAAATCTGCTATTTCTTAAAAACAAATGTTTTATGTGTCTGGATTAATATTTAGCCAGTGGTTCTTTCAGCCAACAGATCTTGTCACCTCTTATGATACTGTTAATAGCATGTCAACATGGAGAATTTTCTGCTGAATATAATAGCTCTGCTGTCCTTGTTTCTTTTTGTCTCATTCTTTTTTGATTGGAGGATAACTGGCCAATAAAGCTTTGATAGCTTCTATTGCCCAGGCCCCTCCTCTTCTATAAGAGAAAGGATGAACAGTGACCGGAAATAAAGGTATTGTTTTTTCCTACCAACAAAAATAGAAATAAATAATTCCTAAGTAATTTGCCTGTTAGTATTAAAGTCTCCAAAAAAATGGCTGTACCTAGTACCTACGTGATTAATTTCCTTAATTGGTTCATATTATATTGGGAATATTAGTGGTGATCAGTGGTGATTCCTTTTTTGGTTCAAAGATGATGATGTCACAGTGAAAAATGTTTTTAAAATTTTTCTATACTTTAACTTTTCTGTTAACAAAAGTATTTTCAGTTGGATTTTTCTTTGCTCTATTAGAATGCCCAAAGAATGTTTAAAATTATCCTTTTCTCTCTCATTGCATATTTTTTCTGTGATTTTTCCTCAAACAGAAAATACTCTGCAAAGATTAGACTTTGCTGTTGTGCTACATCACTGCTTTGACTAAACGCAGATTGCAAATACCTTCATACCTACATTGCTCATTATTTTTTTTTTTAATGAAGTCTCTTGTTACCCAGGGTAGAGTGCAGTGGTGCCATCTCGGCTCACTGCAACCTCTGCCTCCTGGGCTCAAGTGATTCTCCTGCGTCAGCCTCCTGAGGAGCTGGGATTACAGGTGGCCTGCCACCACGCTCATCTAATTTGTGTATTTTTAGTAGAGATGGGGTTTCACCATGTTGGCCAGGCTGGTCTTGAACTCCTGACCTTGGGTAATCCACCTGCTTTGGCCTCTCAAAGTGCTGGAATTAGAGGGGTGAGCCACTGTACCCAGCTAAATTGTTCAGCTTAACTTTTAGGGATATAATTTGTTATGACAATGTGAAATTTTATACTTCAGGTACTCAGAGTCCTTTTGAAACAATATTTAACTTCACCTTTTGAGGTTACCTCCTACGATTGGGAATTAATGTAAAAAATAAGCCAAAAGAAAATGAGGGAAAAATGAACCAAGCTGTAGTTTTTTACTATCTTTTTACTATTTTTTACTATCCTAATTGCAATTGTTTTGCTTATATAGCATTCAGAATTGACAGGGTAAGAAAGCCACATCTCATAGAAGCTAACTTTTCCCAAGTTGTTTTTTTCTTCTTTTCCTTTTACTACTTACTACCTTTTCCCTCCTTTCTTGCTGCTAAGCTCTTGCCCTGACATGCTGGTAATACGAAACAGTGTTTTACTCAGATAATTGATTATTCTATGACACGTATATTATTATTATTTTTTTTTGAGACCAGTTCTTGTTCTGTCACCCAGGCTGGGATGCAGTGGCATGATCATGGTGGCATGATCATGGTTCACTGCAACCTCTGCCTCCTGGGCTCAAGTGATCCTCCCACCTCAGCCTCCCGAGTAGCAGGGACCACAGGCATGCACCACCAGGCCTGGCTAATTTTTGTGTTTTTTGTAGAGATAGGGTTTTGCCATGTTGCCCAGGCTGGTTTCAAACTCCTGCACTCAAGCCATCTGCCTGCCTCAGCCTCCCACAGTTCATGCTGTGATTACAGGCATGAGCCACTGTGCCCGGCCAATGTATATGTTAATCTCATCTCTTAAGCTAATATTGAAGTTATCTAATTTATGTTATCTGGTATAAATCTAAGCAATCTTTAACAAATTGATGCTTCATGTGTTTAAGAGGCATAGCTTAAGAATTGTTCTGTTTCTAATAAATCAGGAGAATGGAGGTTTAATAGAGGTGAACTGTCTTTCTCACTGCAGAACCTTTATATGCCACTATGCATTGTAAATCTCCCAAGAGTGAGATTCTAGTATGATGTTTTTCTTTTTCTTTTCTATTCTTTCCCTTTCCCTCTACCTTCTTTTTTTTCTTTTTTGGTGACAAGAGTCCTATATTATAAGGAAATGCTTTTAGAGCACAGTCTTCTGATACACAGTGATTTTTGAAAAAGATTTATTTATTGTCTTGTTTACTGTGAGTGTTTTTACCGCATGTGTAAGCAGCATGTAATAGATTCAGGAACACCCTGTCCCCCACACAAACTTTTTTTTTTTGAGACAGAGTCTTGCTCTGTCACCCATGCTGGAGTGCAATCATGGTTTGATCATGGTTCACTGCAACCTCGACTTCTGGGCTCCAGCGATCTTCCCGCCTCAGCCTCTCAAATAGCTGGGACCACAGGTGTGTGTTACCACACCTGGCTAATTTTTGTATTTTTAGTAGAGACAGGGTTTCGCCTTGTTTTCCAGGCTGGTCTCAAACTCCTGAATTCAAGCAGTCTACCTGTCTCAGCTTCCCAAAGTGCTGGGATTACAGCTTGAGCCTCCATGCCTAGTCTCAAAATATTCTTTTGAAGTACTTGAAATATGTTGATCTCTCAATTTATCAACCTTAGTTGTATGCTAATTTTCAATAAAAAGGAAGTATTTGTTGCCCTAATGTTATAGCTATTGGCTATTCAGTTTTAAAAAGGAACTAAAGAGAGATTATTTATAGGCAGGCTTCAAAATAATTTAGAGGAAAAATGATCAGTTTCATCCTCTTTTTCTAGCATTTTTAACTCCTTCTTTCATATTGCCTCTCTTTTTTCACTTTTTTTCTTTATTGAGGCAGAATTCACTAACAGAAAGCTAACTACTCTAAAGTATACAATTCCATGACATTTATTACCTTCACAATGTTGTGTAACCTCCACTTCTATCAAGTTTCAAAACATTTTATCACCCCAAATGAAAGCCCCTGTTCTTACTGGGTACTTCCTACTACTTTTTTTTTTTTTTTTTTTTTTTTGAGACAGTGTCTCAGTCTGTTGCCCAGGCTGTAGTGCAGTGACTCAATCTCGGCTCACTGCAGCCTCTGCCTCCCAGGTTCAAGCAATTCTTATGCCTCCTCTTCCCGAGTAGCTGGGACATGCTACCACGCCCGGCTAAGTTTTTTTATTTTTAGTAGAGATGGGGGTTTCACCATGTTGACCAGGCTAGTCTTGAACTCCTGACCTCAGGCAGTCTGCCCGCCTCGGCCTCCCAAACTGCTGGGATTACAAGCCTGTGTCACCGTGCCTGGCCGCCTCCTACTTTTTTTAGTTTTATTTCCTTAGTGGATTAGACACTGTTTATATTGTCTACACCAATTCATTTTTTTTTTTTTTTGTATTTTAATAATAGGTAACATTTATTGGGGATTTATTTAGATACTTATTTACATGTATAACTGTTTTTAGCCAGTTTATATGTATCATCTTACTAAATCTCTACAGCACGTCTATCCCCATTTCATAGATGGTTTAAAAGAAGTTAACTTCTCCAAGCATTACGTGTAGTAAGTAGTGAGACTAAAGGTTGAGTTCAGGTCTGTCAGATTCCAAAGCTGATTTCCTTAGGAACCATATTATCTTGTATACAACTCTTGGGCTAATCTTGTTAATATCCTTTATTTGACCTAGCACTGTTGATTCACACCATGTTTAAAATTGAAATACATTTCCTATATTTAAAAATCGAGACCTCACATAAAAAGCTACATTTCTAGCCGCTTTTTAAATTTCCAAGGATCTTCCAACACTGGGCTTACATTCCTGCGTGACAAAAATCAGCTGGAGTTGTGTAATGTCTGACCTGTCTCTGTCAATGAACAGATTATTCATTGGCATTTCTCATCTATTTTTGAGATTGCAACTTTGATTCTGTGTAATTCATAAAATTAGTAATTAGACCTATATATGTAAGTTATTACATTATTAGTATATGTGTAGACTGCTTTAGATAGTATTGTAGAGCATCGTATGTTCATTTTATCAGTTAAACTGTGCTATAGGATTATTGTAGAGATCTTGTCTCTAATTAACAGGATTCATAAAGAGAAAACAAAGGAGAGAAGTCATCCATACTGAAAAGACTTACACAGTGCCAAGCACAATAAAAAAAGAAAGCCTATAGTAGGCAAATTATTATTATGAAATTTGTTTTAGGATACCAGAAATAAAGAGAATCACTAAAAACTTTTTAGAATCACTTAAGGATTAGGAATATAAATAGCATATTCATATGATTTCATATGAATTAAAAGTAGAAGGTGGTGAAACATCACCTTGAAAGTTGTTCATTCAGCCTAGAATTCTGTGTCCAGCTAAACCATCAATCAAGTGTGAAAGTAGGGGGAAAAACTCAAGGACTGAAAAACTGTGCTCATGAAGAACTTTTTTTTGGAGATCAGTGGAAGATGTGGTTCAACAAAACAAGAGAATAAACCAAGAAATGAAATGGAAGAGCTTCAGTAAAAAGAGAATCCAGCTCAGCAGCAACAAAGAAGAAAGTCCCAGGATGACAGCTGTGATACAAGCTGAAAAGTTAGCAATTTTGATTGGAGCAGGAGATTAGAAGTTCTGGGAAAATAATCAAACTGGTAGATGGATGTTGAAATATTTGGAGAAAAATGTGTAATGGAGTCTTACAAAACTGAACAAATTAGAAAAAGGAAACAGTTGTTAACATTGGTTGATTTAACCCAAATTTTGATACTGCTATTTTAGAGGAATTAAGATAAGTGAAACTATGTGTGGAGTACTACTAGTTTTGTAAGTTTCTTCTACCATGGCAGGAAATCTGTAGTTAATAAATCTATAAGAAGCAGTATTAAGAATAATATTTTAAAATACCTAATTAAATATGAGGAAAAAGAATCAGAGTAGTTGAGGGTGGTTGCATCTGGGGAGAAGCAGGAATAAAGGTTTGAAGATAACATAGGGCCAGAGCTGCATAATTTTGTTACTGTGATAATATATTTTATGTATGTGTATATATATATAAACTGTTTTATATCTATCTATATAAACTATGTTTTATATATATATAAACTGTGTTATATATATTAACTGTATGTTTTATATGTATGTATAAAACATACAGTTCAATAGCATTTACATTTAGCATTCAGTACATTTACATTGTTGTACAGTTGTAACCACTGTCCATCTCTAGAACTTTTTCATTGTCCCACACTGAAATGCCAAACCCATTAAATAATAACGCCTCATTGCTCTTCCTCTTAGTACCTGGTAACCATTGTTCTACTTTAATCTCTACGTATTTGACTATTCTAGGTACCTCATATAAGTGGAATCATGCATATCTTTTGTAACTGGCTTATTTCACTTGACATAATGTCTTCAAGGTTGTAGCACATGTTAGCATTTCTTTCCTTTTAAAAGGCTGAATAATATTCCATTGTATGTGTACATCACATTTTTGTTTATCCATTTATTCATCAATGGACAACTTGGGTTCTACCTTTTGGCTGTTGTGAATATGAGTATGTAAATACCTGTTTGAGTATCTGCTTTCATTTTTTTTGGATGTGTACCCCGAAGTGAGATTGCTAGAATGAATGGTAATTCTATGTTTAAATTTTTGAGAAACCACCATACTGTTTGATACAGTGGCTACCCAATTTTACATTAACACCAGCAATGCACTAAGGTTCCAAATTTGCTACATCCTCACCATCACGTTTTTGTTTTTTTGTGTTTTTTATGTTTTTTATAATTGCCATCCTAATGAGTATGAAGTCTCACTGTGGTTTTAGTTTGCAATTCCCTAATGATTAGCGATATTGAACATTTGCACATGCTTATTGGTCATTTGTGTATCAGCTTTAGAGCGATGATACCTCTTCAAGCCTTTTGCCCATTTATGAATTGGGTAGTTTGGGATTTTTAAATCGTGTTTTAGAAGTTCTTTGTATTCTCTGGCCAGGTGCGGTGGCTCACGCCTGTAATCCCAGCACTTTGGGAGGCCGCAGGAGGTAGATCATGAGGTCAGGAGTTCGAGACCAGCCTGGCCAGTGTGGTGAAACCCCATCCCATCTCTACTAAAAATACAAAAATTAGCCAGAGGTGGTAGCGCACACCTGTAGTACCAGCTACTTGGGAGGCTGAGGCAGGAGAATTGCTTGAACCCAGGAGGCAGAGGTTGCAGTGAGCCGAGATTGAGATTGCACCACTGCACTCCAGCCTGGGCGACAGAACGAGATTCCGTTGGAAAAAAAAAAAAGTTGTTTGTGTACTCTGAATATTAAGCCCTTATTGGATATGTGATTTGCAGATATTTTCTCCCATAAAGAATGGGTTGCTTTTTCGCTGTATTGATTATTTCCTTTGCTATACAGGAGCTATTTAACTTGAAAAGTCCAACTTGTCTGTTTTCTTTTGTTGCCTGTATCTTTGGTGTCACATTCAAGAAATAATTGCCAAATTCATACCATAATACTTCTTCCCATGTTTTCTCCTAAGGGTTTTATAGTTTTAGCTTTTACATTTAGGTGTTTGATCCATTTTGAGTTAATTTTTGTATATGATGTTAGGTAAGAGTCTAGCTTCACACTTTTGCATGTGAATATCTAATGTTCCCAGCATTATTTGTTAAAAAGACTGTCTTTTTCCCCATTGAATAGTCTTGGCACTTTTGTTGAAAATTATTTGACAGTAGATGCAAGGGTTTATTTTTAGGCTCTCTTGACTGTACTATTGGACTGTATGTTTTTTTAATGCCAGGACGACACTAATTTTAGTAGTGTAGCTTTATAGTAAATTTGAAATCAGGAAGTATATGTCTTTCAACTTGTGTTTTTATTTATTTATTTATTTATTTTTGAAACACTGTCTGGCTCTGTTGCCCAGGCTGGAATGCAGTGGCATGATCTCAGCCCACTGCCAGCTCCACCTCCGAGGTTCAGCAATCCTCCCACCTCAGTCTCCTGAGTAGCTGGGTCTATAGGCCCATACCACCCTGCTCAGCTAATTTTTGTATTTCTTGTGTTGATGGGGTTTTGCCATATTGCCCAGGCTGGTCTCGAACTCCTGAGCCCAAGCATTCTGCCCTCTTCAGTGTCCCAAAGATTATAGGCATGAGCCACCGCTCCCATACTTCTTATATTTCAAGATGACTTTGGCCCTTGAGGGTCCTTTATGAGTTTTAGGATGGATTTTTTTTAACTTTTAAGTTTAGGGGTACATGTGCAGTTTTGTTACATAGGTAAATTTGTGTCATGGTGGTTTATTGTACAGATTATTTCATCACCCATATTATGCCTAGTGCCCATTAGTTATTTTTCTTGAGCCCTCCTCCTCCCACCTGGATTTTTTTTTTAATTTCTGCAATAAACATTGATGGGGTTTTGGTAGGGATTGCATTAATCTGTAGATTGCATTGGATAGTATTGACATCTGAAGAGTATTAAGTCTTTTAACCCATGAACACCAGATGTCTTTCCATTTGTTTATGTATTCTTTCATTTCTTTCAGCAATGTTTTGTAATTTTCAGTGTACAAGTATTTTACCTCCTTGGCTAAGTTAATTCCTAAGTATTTTATTCATTTTGATGCTGATAAATCTGTTTTCTTAATTTCCTTTTCTAAATGTTTAGAAACTGATTTTTTTGCACATTAAATTTGTGTCCTGCTTCTTCGCAAATTTGTTTATTCTTTTTTTTGTGTTTGAAATCCTTGAGATTTTCTACATGTAAAAATATCATATCGTCTGCAAACAGAGATTTTACTTATTCCTTTCCAATTTGAGATGATTTTTATTCTTAATTGCTGTCTAATACATTCAATACTATGTTGAATAGAAGAAGTGAAAGAGGGCATCCTGTTTTGTTTCTGACCTTAGAAGAAAATCTTTCAGTTTTTTGCCTTTGAATATCATGTTAGGTATGGGATTTTTTTTATTCCACCAGACAGAGTTTTGCTGTGTCGCCCAGGCTGGAATGCAGTGGTACAATCTTGCTTCACTGCACCCTCCTCCTCCCACCCGGATTCAAGTGATTCCCCTGCTGCAGCCTCCTGAGTAGCTGAGATTACAGGCGTCTGCTACTATGCGCAGCTAATTTTTGTATTTTTAGTAGAGATTGGATTTCACCCATGTTGTCTAGGCTGGTCTCGAACTCCTGGCCTCAAGTGATTCACCTGCCTCGGCCTCCCAAAGTGCTGGGATTATAGTGAGCCACTGCATCCAGCCACTGTGGGATTTTCATGTATGGCTTTCATTATGTTGTGGTAATTTCTTTTTATTCATAGTTGATTGAGTATTTTTATCATAAAATGGTGCTAATTTTTTTCAAGTGTTTTTTTCTGTGCCAATTGAGATGACCATGTGATTTGTTTTCTTCTATTAACATGATGTATCATACTGTTTTTCATATATGGAACCATTTTTGCAGAATAAATTTTACTTGGTCTTCGTGTATAATCCATCTAATAAGCTGTGGAATTCAGTTTGTTGGCACTGTGTTGAGGATTTTGTATCAACATTCACAAAGGCTGCTGGTCTATAGTTTTCTTTTGTAGTGTCTTTGTCTGACTTTGCTATCAGGGCAATGCTGGCCTCATTGAATGTGTTAGGAAGTGTTTCCTCGTCCATTTTTGGAAAATTTTTGGAAAAAAAAATGGTGTTTAAATGTTTGGTAGAATTCACAGATGAAAAAATCAAATCTAGGACTTTTTCTGGAATTTATTATTATTGATTCAGTTTTGTTGCTAGTTATAGGTCTATTCAGGTTTTTTTGTGATTCAGTCTTGGTACATTTTGTGCTTCTCCGTATTTCTCCATTTAATCTAGATTATCTAATTTGTTGGCATACAGTTTTTCACAGTACTGTCTTATCTTTTTTTAACTTCCGTACAGTTGGTACTAAGGTCCCCATTTTTATTTCAGATTTTAGTAATTTGAGTCTTCTTTTTCTTAATGTAGGTAAACCTTTGTTAATATTTAAAATTTTTTCAAAGAACCAGCTTTTGGTTTCATTGATTTTTCTTTTATTTTTCTGTTCTCTTATATCTTCTTTAAGCTTTGTTATTTCCTTCATCCTGCTAGCTTTGTGTTTATTAGTTTGTTCTTTTTCTACTTTCTTAAGATATGAAGTTAGATTATTGATGTGAGATCTTGTTCAATGTAAATGTGTACAACCATAAATTTCCCTCTTAGGACTGCTTTTGCTGTTCTATAATTTTTGGCATGTTGTTTTTTTTTGTTTTGTTTTGTTTTCATTTATTGCTAAGTATTTTCTGAGTTCCCTTCTGATTTCTTTTGTGTTTAACAGTGTATTTTTAAATTTCCACAGTTGGTGAATTTTCTACTTTTTCTTCAGTTATTGATTTTATTGATTTTTAATGTCATCCTGTCATGATAAGAGGAGATACTTTATTTGGTTTCTTTTTGTTTTTTTTTGAGAGTCTTGCTCTGTCACCTAGGCTGGAGAGTAGTGGTGCAATCTTGGCTTACTGCGACATCCACTTCCTGGGTTCAAGCGATTCTCCTGGTCTCAGCCTCCCGAATAGCTGGGATTACAGGCACAAACCACCATGCCCAGCTAATTTTTGTATTTTTAGTAGAGATGGGGTTTTGCCACATTGGCCAGGCTGGTTTTGAACTCCTGACCTCAGGTGATCCACCCGCCTCGGCCTCCCAAAGTGCTGGGATTATAGGAGTGAATCGTGCCTGGCCCAAATCCTCTATTTTCTTACCTATCTTCTGACTGGGTGTTTTTGTCCATTATTGACAGTAGGATATTAAAGTGTCCAGCTGTTATGTACTGTCTGTTTACCTTCAATTCTGTCAATTTTTGCTTCATATAATTGGGTGGTCTCTTATTAGGTGTGTAAATGTTTTTGATTATTATATCTTCTTATATTGACATTTATTGATATGTAGTATCTTTTTGTCTCAAACTTTTTTTGATTTAGTTTATTTTGTCTAATATGTGGCTACCTGCACTCTCTTTTGGTTATTAATTGTGTAGAATATCTTTTTACATTCTGTATTTGTGTCTTGGGATCTAAAATGAGTCCCTTGTAGATAGCATACACAATCTCTTGTAGATTGTGGGTTTTTTTTTTTAAATACATTCTGTCAAACTCTGCCTTTTGATTGAAGAGTTTAATCATTTACAATTACAATAATTATTGGTAAGGATTTAACTGCTGCCATTTTGCTATTTATTTTCTATATGCCATACAGCTTTTTGTCCCTCATTTCGTGCTTTACTGGCACTTCTGTTTAGTTGTTATTTTGTAGCGAAGTGTTTTAATTTTCTTGTTATTTCCTTTTGTTTATAGTCTATGGCTATTTTGTGTGTGTTGTGTGGTTGCCATTGGGGATTACATTTAATGCCCTAAAAGTTATAACACTGCGATTTCAATTTATACCAATTTACTTTCAATAGCATACAAAATTTCAGCTCCTGTAAGATTCAGTACCTGTTCCCTTTCAGTTATTAATGTTGTAAAATTACATTTTTATGTATTGTGTGTCTAAAAGCATAGACTAGTAATTGTTTTTTAATGCACTGGTGTCTTAAATTATGTAGAAAACAAAAAGTAGAGTTATAAACCAATGTGACAAAATGCTAGCTTTGGTTATTGCTCATGTATTTATCATTTCTCAGAATCTTTATTTTGTAATACAGCTTCAAGTTACTGTGTAGTCTCTTTTTATTTCAATGTGAGGGACTCACTTCAGCATTTCTTACAGGGCAGGTCTAGTGATAATGAATTCTCAGCTGTTGTTAATCAGGAAATGTCTTAATTTCTTCATTTTTAAGGACATTTTTGCTGGAGATAGTATTCTTGGTTGACAGGTATTTTTGTTTGTTTGTTTCCTTTTGGGATTTTAAATATATCATCCCACTACCTTCTGTTCTCTAAGAGTTCTGATGAGAAATCTGCTGATATTGAGGATCCCTTTGTTTGTTACAATTTGCTTCTCTCATTCCATGTTCAAGATTGTCTTTGCTGTTAGTTTAATTATAATCTGTCTCAGTGTTGATCCCTGAGTTTTTCTTTCTTGGAATTAATTTACCTTCTTGAATATTTATATTAATGTCTCATCAGATTTGGGAAGTTTTTGATTACCATTTTTTCACATAATCTCTCTTGCCCCTTGTCTCTCTTTTTATGCTGGGATTCCCAGAGTGTGTGTGTGTTGGTCCACTTGATGATGTTCCACAGGTCTCTTAGGCTCTTGTCTTCAATTTTCCTTCTGTTTTGTTTTCTGTTCTTCAGACACATAGTATTTTCAATTGTCCTACCTTCCAAGTTTACTGATTCTTCTGCCTGCCCAAATTGGCTTTTGAATTCAGTTTTTGTACTTTTCACCTACAGCATGTATTTTTTGATTTTTTTATGTTTTCTATCTCTTTATTGTTATTTCCATTTTGTTTCTTGACATTATCCATATCTTCCTTTAGCTTTTTGAGCACCTTTCAATATTTGTATTAAAGTCTGTGTCTGCCATCTGATCTTCTCAGGGACAGTTTCTGTTAATTAATTTCTTTCCATTTGGATTGCCTATACTTAATGTTTTGATTGGGGTGGTTTGTGTCTCCCCCGCCCCCACCATGCCTTGTGATTTTATCGTTGTTGTTGTTGTCGAAAACTGGAATTTGAATCTTAAAGAATGATAACTTTGTAAATCAGATTTTTCTCTTTAGGATTTGCTATTTTGTTTGTTTTTTTAATTTGTTGTAGAGTATTTCTATGCTGGATGTAATCTTAAGATCTTCTCAGCCTGTATTTTTCCCTGGGCTTGTATAGTGACTTTCTCAATTGCCCTGTGTGTGCAGTTCCTTTGCAGTATTAATCCTCCTCAAATTTTTGGGTCCTAAAAGGCAAAAAAGAAAAAAATAAAATAAAAGCGGTGAAATAGCTTTTAAATCTGGAAATGTTTTCAGCCAGTGGCGGTTGAACAGTGATAGTCTGCCTGTGTCTGTACATTTTGATCAGAAGCAGCAATTAAGACTCAGAACACAGATTCCTGATATTTGGAGGGCAGGGTCCTTATTGCCAACCTTGACTCTTACAAACTGGGTGTAGGGTGCTCCAGGAACATGTGCATGGCTGCCTCCTGTGGGGTTGGGTGACGGGTAGCCACAGCTGCACAAAGAGCTGAAATGGACTCAAACTAACTGTGATTTACCATTTAAGCCTTTCCTTAGAAATTGAAAGCCTGAATAGACTCCAGAGTTCCAGAATTACAGATTCTCCTTACAATTGTGTAGGTGAGGACATGGGTTCCTGGTACTATTGTTCTGCCATCTTTCTTTGACTATTTTTTTTTTTTTTTTTGAGATGGAGACTCACTCTGTGGCCTGCCCAGGCTAGAGTGCAGTGGCGTGATCTTGGCCCCCTGCAACTTCCGCCTCCTGGGTTCAAGCCATTCTCCTGCCTCAGCCTCCAGAGTAGCTGAGGTTACAGGCATGCACTACCATGCCTGGCTAATTTTTTGTATTTTTAGCAGAGTCAGGGTTTCACCATGTTGGCCTTGCTGTTCTTGAACTCCTGACCTCAGGTGATCCACCTGCCTTGACCTCCCGAAAGTGCTGGGATTACAGGTGTGAGCCACCATGTCCTGCTCTTTGACTAATTTTTATTCCAAACTTTTTTTTTATATATCAGTTGAAAGGTATATGTTTATGTATTACTTTGTCAAAAATAATTTTAAAATGTGTTCTTGAAGCTTATTTAGATCAGTTTCGTTGGAACTATGAAGAAAGTAAAGAATTTAAAAAATAAAAACAGATTTTCTCACTCTGCTTATGGGTGCATCTCATTCTAGCCCTTTGCAAGTGTCAGGGAGTATAACCTGCAGGAGACATCAAGGCTTTGGGCCTGCATGGTCCGAGTGCTACCCTGTGAGTTTCAGAAGGTGCAGCAGCCTGTACACCTGCAAGCCATCTCTGCTGGGGCAGGTCCCTAGGGTTCTCGCCTACCTGGGTAATAAGCCCAGGGCAAGCCTGCTATGCTCCTCCTTCCCTAATCCCTCAGGGGTGGGATAGAGAGCACAGTGGCCTCTGGGAGGTAGAAGCTGGTCTAGAATAATAATCAGAGCTACCAGTTCTTAATCCCCAAGATATCCAGTCTTCACAAGGACATACTGAGACCTGTGCTGTCAACAACCCCCTACCATATACCCTTGAGTAGCCCCACATTCTTGTGCTTTTTTTTTTCTGCCCTCTTTCCTTACCCAGGTAAGAAGTCTGCCCATAAGGGATATTTTGCAGCATGTGAAGCTTTTTAAAAAGTTAGGCTTATTGAGGTATAATTTACACACAGTAAAGTATAAAAAATTAATAAAGACCATGTTTTCAAATCTGTGAGTCATTAATGAGTTTAGATTTTTATATGTTGAAATTATTTGAAGTAAGGTATGTTTATATTAGGAAGATTTGTAGTCTAGATCATCCACGTTTTGGGAGTATTGCCTCTCTGTTTTTGTTTACTACTTTTTTAGTCTCTACTTTCCAAGTATCTATAGGCAAATTTTCCCATTTCCCTTTGGAAAGTGCTGTTTTCTTGCTTTTTTTCCGCCTTTCCATTGTGTCAGACTTATAAGGCAATCAGCCAACTGTGGGCATGAAATCCTTGGGAGGAAAGAGAAGGAAGTGGGAGGGGCAGCCATGGTGAATGTTTCTCTAAGTAATATTCAAGTTCTTTGAGAGAACATAACCTCATCCCCTTTTTAAAATGTTGTAATATTTTCTTATAGTTTATTCTCCTGCAAGTCTCACAGTTGCTCACAGTGGTAGGTAAGAAGTCAAAAAGTTCAAATATTAAAGGGAGCACACAAAAGAGAGTATGTGGTTTTACCAACCCTCATTCAAAACAAAATTATGGGAAAATGCTGTAAAAGAAACCAGAATTCTTGGTTGCAAATAATAGAAAGTGACTCTGATTTACTTAATGAGAAAGGAATTAAAAAAATATATATTAAGTAGATCATAGCTTGAGAACAAGACTTGGAAAATAGGTGGAGGCTAAGGTGGGAAGCAAGGCATGGCCACAAGGTTGCAACAGGAGCAATCTGCTTGGACACTTGGTATAATAGGTAGTGCCACTGGTGACTGTGCTCTTAACTCAGCTGCTCTGATGATCTCTGTGAATACTCTCTGACTCTCCTGTACCTTGCCCTCACTAGGATTTGGTATCCACAGCAAAAAGACCTATAAATAATTGGTTTCAGGCCTGTACATGTGATAACAGAAAGATGAGGAAAGAAATATCTGCTTCTAATGTCTTGAAATTATCTCCAAATTGGAATGGTATTTTGATTGTTTAACAGGCCGAAAATGACAAATATCCCATACAAATTTCTTCTATTTTACCCTCTTCACAACTATATCTGTAATTTAAAGTTTCACATATTCTTTTGAAAATCGTTTTCATTGTTTACCCACTTTTTAAAAAAAGGAAATGGGAACATATTACTACTGTTCCTCACCTTTTACAAAATTTATATCTTAGGAATCTTCTGTATTGTTATGGACATCTACCTACCTGATTCTTTTATTAGCTACCTTTTATTTCATTTTATGATCATGCAACTAGTATGGTCCATTGCTAGGTCCATTGAATCTATGGTTTAAACTTGTGCCTTTGAAAATGGTGTTTTTATATACTCACTGACATGTTTAAGAACGCTTCTTCCTCCTACCTCCACTAACTTTGGCAAACCGAATAGTTCAAACTTTAACTTTTTATAGCTTGTTGGAAAAAATTGGTATCTTGTTATTTGATTGTGTTTTTTAAATTGTGAGGTTTAGCGACTTTTTTGATGTATTGGTCTTATGTACTTTTTGGGGTGTGTGTGTATGTATATACTGACCCATTTTCAACTTATTTTTCTTTTAGGTTGTTTATGTTTTCCTTAATGATTTTCAGGAAATCAGTTTTACTCTTTCTTCAGACAATTGTATAATGCTCTACCTCTCTTGTCATTTGAATTTTGTGACTACAAAATTCAGATGAAGCAATGATAGCATAAAGAGCTTGGTGGATTATCCTTTGTTTTGCATTATTTATTGTTTATTAAGAAGTATTCTTTAAAAGTCACCTTGCTTAAATTAGCAAGTAGGAAGGGCTTTTAATACAGAGAAATGTCATGTATCCACTACTCCTGACTTACTGAATCATCTTCTCTTAGATAGAGAAGATAAAAGTGAAAAGGGAATTGAAGAGTTCCTGCCTTTTTGTTGTCTTTAGCATTATATTGCTGTTTAATGTGTGTGAGTCTAATTTCTTTTTTCTTTTTTGAGACAAAGGCTCACTCTGTTGCCCAGGCTGGAGTGCAGTGGCACAGTCTTGGCCCACCGCAACCTCTGCCTCCCAAGTTCAAGCAGTTCTCTTGTCTCAGCCTCCCGAGTAGCTGGGACTATAGGCATGTGCCACCATATCCAGCTAATTTTTGCATTTTTAGTAGATACGGGATTTCACCATGTTGGCCAGCTGGTCTTGAACTCCCAACCTCAAGTGATCTGCCTGCTTTGCCCTCCCAAATCGCTGGGATGACAGGGGTTAGCCATTGTGCCTGGCCTAATTTATTTATTCTTTTTGATATGAACATTCTCCCCTCCTCAAGACCTTTTATTTTTACCATTTTCATGTTCCTTTATATATGCTGCTGTTTTGTTTCTTCTGTGATTATCTCCCCCCATCCTCTTTCTTGGCTGTTATATATCTGAGCTTTGAGGGTAAATTCAGTGCAGCTGAGTTGGTTGGTTTCAGATAATTTTTGTATTTCCCCCTTTGTCTTTTTTAAACTAGAGTCATTTGTAGTTGTTTATACAGAATTTTAGTTTTTAAAACCGCGAGTCTTTCATTATAGGTTGAGTTATGAATTCTTCGCCTGTTATTTAAATGAAGCTTTTGAAATCTGTTTCGCTGATCTGTATCATATCTAACTACACCAGTATTTCCTTCCTTGTCTGACGTGAACTCTAAAATTATGTGAACACTTTCTCCCTGTTTCCTGGCATTTCCACTCAAATTGGTTCCTCATTCTTAGTAAGAAACATATCCAGAGTTGTAGTTTCTTTCTAATTTAATGACAGAAGCAAATTAAGCATTGCAATAATTTATTAGAAAACTGCATTTAATTGAAAATACTTTTAGTATATAATTTGACAGTCGTGAAATCTTTAATTTTTACTGTGCCTTTTCTCTGTTCAAATTTTATGCTTTATTCTAGGGATGTAACTATTTCAACTACCTGACTAGGAAGCATATGTATTGTATCCCAGTAGATTTTTTTTTCATAGATAGATATCTTTTAAATATCTCGTATCCAGTGTAGGTAGCCACTAGCCACATGCAGCTATTTATGTTTAAATGTAAATTAAATAAAATAAATTTACTCACCTATTTGTACTAGCTACATTTCACGTGTTCAGTAGCTACATGTGGCTAGTGACTACTGTTTTAAGGCAGCTCAAATACAGAACATTTTCATTATTACAAAAAGTTCTGTTAAACAGTGCTATTCTATACAGTGTTATTCTGCTTCTCATTCTGAAAAGTTCTAGTTCCCGAAGATGATGTACTCCTTCCGTTGCTGTCCTCTAGTATTAATCAAAATAAATTTGAGAGTTTTTAAAGGTAGGTTGTATTTTACATACTGCTATTTCTAAATCAGAGGCTATTACTTTTAAAAATTAGCTTTATTGAGGTATAATTGATATGCAATAAAATCTACCCATTTTAAGTATACAGTTCAGTGACTATTGATAAACACACACACACCCTCATGTAAACACCACAACAACCAAGATTTAGAACACTCACTTTATAAAAAGTTTTCCTTATGCCCATTTGCAGTCTGTTCCCAAACCTGGTCTCAGGCAATCTCTGATCTGCTTTCTATCACTATAGATGTTTTACCTATACTAAGATTTCACGTAAATACAGTCATATAGTATGTACTCCTTTTTGTGTCTGGCTTCTTTCTTTTAGCATAATATTTCTGAAATGTGTCCCTGTTGTTGCTTGTATTAATAATTTGCTTTTTTTTTATTGCTGAGTAATACTACATTGTGTGGATATGACATCATTGGTGTGGTGGTTATTTGAGTTGTTTTCAGTTTGGGTCTGTTAGGAACAAAGCTGCTATAAGGATTCATGTACAAGACTTTTGTGGACATTTATTTTTGTTTCTGTTGGTTCAGTACCTTTAAGTAGAATTGTTGGGTCACATAATATAGATAAATTGAACAGAATAGAGATTCCAGAAAAGCTCACATATACATTTCTTGACAAAGGTGCTGAGATTATTCATGGGAAAAGGATAATAGTTTTTAACAAATAATGCTGGAACAACATTGAAAACAAAGTGAACCTTGACTTTTATGTCTCATCATACACAAAAATTAATTTGAAATCGATTGTAGACCTAAATGTAAAAGTAAAATCTAAAAATATAAAACTTCTAGATAAAAACATAGGAGGAAATCTTTGTAACTTTTGGCTTAAAGATTTCTTAAACAGTGCATATAAAATTAACCATATAAGAAAAAAATGGACAAATTCAACTTTATCAACATTAAAAATTTCTGCTCTTTGAAAGATTCAATTAAGAAAATGAAAAGGCAAGCACAGTTTTGGAGAAAATATTTGCAATGCATATATCTGACAAAGAACTTGAGTGTATAAAATATACATAAAGATGCTCTTACAACTTCATAAAGAGAAGATAACCCTATAAAGAGAAGGGCAGGTTAGGTGTGGTGGCTCACACCTGTAATCTCAGCACTTTTGAGGCTGAGGCGGGTGGATTGCTTGAGCCCAGGAGTTTGTCACCAACTTGGGCAACATGGTGAAACCTAGTCCCTACAGAATAAAAAAAATAACAAAAAATTAGTTGGCTATGATGGCATGCGCCTATAGTACCAGCTCTTTGGGAGTCTGAGGTGGGAGGACAGCCTAAGCCTGGGAGGCAGAGGCTACAGCGAGCTGTGATTGCACCACTGCACCCTTGCTTTAGTGACACAGTGAGATCCTGTCTCAAAAAAAAAAAGGGGGCAAAAAATGTAAACAGAAATTTTACCAAAGAAGATATATAGGTGGTCAATAGGCATATGAAAAGATGTTTAAGGTCAGTCATCAGGGAAATGAAAATTTAAACAATGAGATATCATATATACTGGGATGGCTGAAAAAGGGCTTACGGGGATTGGCAGAGTCATAGATTAACTAGAACTCTTATGTCTGTTGGTAAAAGCACAAAATGGTATAATTTCTTGGAAGGAATATTTGGCAGTTTTTGGTATTATTTTTGATAGCCTTCCAAATTTCTTCAGTTAGTTATAGGTTGGTTCTGCCATTGTTTATTTCTTTGTTTGGAGGAGTCTCATTTTGTTACCCAGGCTGGAGTGCAGTGGCATGTTCTCAGCTCACTGCAACCTCCTGGGTTCAAGCAGTTCTCCCTGCCTCAGCTTCCCCAGTAGCTGGGATTACACCATGCTTGGCTTATTTTTGTATTTTTGGTAGAGAGAGTTTCACTATGTTGGCCAGCTTTGTCTCGAATGCCTGACCTCAAGTGATCGCCCGCTTTGGCCTCCCAAAGTGCTGGGATTATAGGCGTGAGCTCCTGTGCCCGGCCTGCCACTGTTTATTTCTTTTCCGTCCAGCTTTAACTATTTAGAGTAGATTTTCTTGAGTACTAGGAATCACTATTTCCGAGCAGAATTATACAAAGCTGTTGTTTTGTTTTTTCTTTAACTTGAGGCATTATAGGAGAAAGCAGTATTGTGCGGGTAAAAGTTGGAAACAAGAACATTTTAAACAAGATAGTTACTTTCTTTGTATTGGATATATGACAGAATTAATTCTAATAACCATCCTGAAGATGGTCAGGAGACAGTAGTTAAGAATTGAAATGTTTGGGGCTTGCTTGTGTTAATGGGATTAAGGCAGGGATGATTTATGTGTAAATTTATGGTATTAGCAACAGCAGTAACAGCTGTAGTTATACTAGGGTTCTAAGAGCAAATGTTGATTAAACATGAATGCAGCAGGGATGATACGGTTTGGCTCTGTGTCCCCACCCAAGTCTCATGTTGAGTTGTGATCCTCAGTGTTCGAGGAGGGATTGGTAGGAGGTGATTGGATCATGGGGGTGGTTTGTGATGGTTTTAGCACTATCTCCCTAGTGCTGTCTCATGCAAGGAGTTCTGAGATCTGCTTGTTTATAAATGTGTAGCACCTCCTCCCTTTTCTCTCTCTCTTTTTCCTGCTTCTGCCAGAGACGTGCTTGCTTTCCGTCGGCCTTCTGCCATTATTATAAGTTTCCTGAGGCCTCCAATTAAACCTTTCTTTTTATAAATTACCCAGTCTCAGGTAATTCTTTATAGCAGTGTGAGAATAGACTAATACAAGGGGAAATATGTGTGGTTACAGATAGTGAATTAGCTATGGAAAAAAGTAGCAAATAAATAATTATTTTGCTTTTTCAGATGCTAATTTTTCTTTTTCATTTATTTTGGGATTGGTGGGAGCTGTCCAATGTCCTTAGGCTGTTTTCCAAATGAGATACCAAAAGCTAGTTCTCCACTGGCTTTCTCAGGCTGCTAGAAGCATTCATTATTATGGTTGTCAAAACTTGGTTTTGTTGCCACTATGCCCACAGTAGTGTTTGTTACATAACAGGTGCTTGATAAATATTTGCTAAATGAATTTTTGGAAAATACAGTCTGTCACGCCTTTCTTCTGCAGTATACAATCTTCGTTGAGATCATCCAGTAGATTTTTTTCTCAGATATTATACTTTTGAGGCCTTGAATTGCTGTCTTTTGTATTTTCTGTGTCTTTGCAGAGACTTTCCATCTTTCACTCATTGTAATCATTTTTCTTTACATCTCTGTACATATTTATAGTAACTGTTTTGAAGTCTTTGTCTGCTAATTCAAACATCTGGTTCATCTTGGAGTCTGATTCTGTTGCCTGCTCTTTTTTCTTTGTAATAGGTCATGTTTTTTTGCTTTGCCTGTCTTGTAAATTTCAATCGTATGTTCAAATGTTGTAGGGAGTTTGGATTGTTACTTCCTTTAAGGGTGCTGAGTTTCATTTTGTTAGGCATTTGAATTAACAGTTGATCTAGTATTGTCAGTTTTGCTTCTCTTTGTTAAGGCAGGCGTATTTCAGATTTGTCTTTTGTCCTAGGGCATGGTTTTTACTTTAAGGTTGCCCTTTCTGGTGTCTCAGCTAAGTATCTGAGTGTTCCATGAGGTCTCTTCCACTCTGCCTGGGCCAGAACCCCCAGCTTCTCCAAGTATTATATTACATTACCTCTGGTGTCATCTCCATTATGCTTTCAGATCCTGTGCTTAGACAGGCCAGCTCCTAGCCAAATACTTGAGATGAAATCCATACAAATTTAGGCCCTTGCTCCACAAACTCTAGCGGCGTGAGCAGTCTAATCTCTTCCTGTTTACCTCAGTGAAATCTGTGTTCCACTTGAGTTCCATTTCCTTCTGCATCAGAGAAGAGCCACCATGCTGAAAGCAAGGGGCACTGTGTTTCTTTGTTCTTAAGGATCATAGCCTATCTGCAACAACTGTGGTGTGATATAAAAATATATAATTTCTACTGGTGACAGTTAAAAATACTGCTTGCACTACTTGGTAATATAATTTTTCAGATTCAAGTTCATATACTCTTTTTCTTCACCTCACCACACGCATATTTTCAGAGGTCCTACTCATCCTTCTTCCTCAGTAGTTATAACTCCTGCCAGTAGTTACATTATAATTTTGGTTATATCAATATTGACTTTTTATGGGATTATAACTAGATAAATGCCATTCATAGTTAAGTGATATAGCATTTTATGATTTTTTTCCTGCATGTTTTGTTTTTCTTGGACTTACAGTTGTCTCTTTTTTTTAAGTTAGTTTTCAGTGTTCTTAGCTTTAATTCATAAACTTGCTTGCCCCTAATTGTGTAAGTCTCTCAACACGTTTAAGCACATTTGGCATTATATCAATTTTATCTTTTCCAGGTGCCTTCTGATCTTTCCCAGTCTGGGTTAATTGTTCTTCTTGGCTTGCTGTATGGCTGTCTACTTAAGATGTCCCTTCACTATCATTCTAGGGATTCTCTTTTCCTCTCTTGTGAGTTAGATTCTTCAGTTCTTGGAAACTGTCATCTTCTTTCATGGTTTCCCACTCTTGTTTTGGCAGAGCACATCTTTAGTAACTTCTTGACAAAGTGTATGGGAAGCAAAATTATTTGAGATTTTGCTTATTTTAAAATGCCTTTATTATATACTCATACTTGATTTATAATCTGTCTTGGTATGGAATTCTAGACCAAGAAGTTTTCCCTCAAAATCAGAAGGTTTTGCCCAGTTGTTTTTTAGCTACTAGTATTGCTGTTAAAAAGGGTAATGTCATTTTGATTCCACATTATTTTTATGAAACCTGTTTCTTCTCAGGCAGCTTTTAGAGTCTGCTGTTTCTTTGGAACTCCTAGCATATATTGAACATCCTGAACTCTTAATTTTTATTTAGTCTTCTGATTTCCATTTGTCTTTTTATTCTACATATTCTTTCAATTCCTCAGCCTTATGCTCTTCTAGCCCTTCTTTCGCCTACCTTATGGGGTTGAGAATTAAACGATTTATATATCTGAGGTGCTTAGAATATGTCTGGCATATAGTAAATGCTTGTATTAGCTGTAATGGTTATTGTTTACTTTCATAACTGTCTTGAGGAAGAGGTGTTTGGTCTTGATTCTTTGACTTCTTGTCTGTATGTGACCTTGGGTGAGTTCTGTAATCTGTTTGAGACCTACCTCCCTCTTCTGTAAAATGTTAATAAGCTTTATCTCTCAGATGCTTGTGAGGGTCGAATGAGGATATATATGTGAAAATGTTAAACCTTTATACAGAGTTAATAGTTAACACATGGATCTTTTAAATATCAAAAGTTTTTAGTTTGAAGGGAAAATGATGTCTGAATTTTTAGGGTTATTTTTAAGAGTGCTTGATTATGACTGTCTTCCAAATCTGTCTGAGCTAGGTATACTTGCACTAAACGCTAATGCTTTTAAAGAAGTTATGTCTTAATACTCAATCTCTTTATATTAGGTCGAAGATAGAAGATCATGAAAATATTCATTCTGTGAAAAGCTCTGGCTTTACTTCAGATTGTATAAATCTGTGTAATGTAATAATTATTTAAGAATGACAAGATTACTCTAAACCCATGGAAGGGATATTTGTTTGGATTATTTATTTTCACTTAAATGGTATTTGAGATTAGAGAATCTTTTGGTTTTTCTCAATAGTATTAATGTAATTTCAAATGTTAGCTCATTTTTGTTAATGGTGGCTTTTTGTTTGTTTGTTTTGTTTTAAGGTTTTTGGATTCAAAGCATAAAAACCATTACAAGATATACAATCTGTAAGTATGTTTTCTTATTTGTATGCTTGCAAATATCGTCTAAAACAACTATTAAGTGAAAGTTATTTCCTTGTTAGAGTGAGGTAGAGTTAAAAATATATTTTAACAGAATTGTATTCCTAAACCAATTAATTCAAGAAGTCCGAGAGCGTGGTTAGATCATTTAGAAAGTGTAGTGATGAGGTAAAACAATGTTGGCACAGATTCATGTTACTTGATCTGCTTCAAATGACTTGGCATCTAGCCCATCTTTGAGTCCATAACCGTGTGGTAATTTTAAGTGTAATTCACAGCAGAGCTTCTGTTAAAGCACTAATAGCATCTTCCATGGAGGTATACTTTAGAGTGAATATCATTTTGTGTATTCTGTGTCTCTAGAGCAATTAACTGAAAAAGCTGTTAGGGCATTCTCCAACTGTATATAACGTAAGTTATTTAAAATTGCTGAATTAGGTGGTTTGTCTTGTCTAGGACAGTTTTAAGGACTGCCCACCTGATTGATAGAACTAGTTGACTCTTTATCTTTTCCTTTTTGTTTTTCTTTTGACTTTGGGAGTAGAGATGTGAAAAGGTAAAAAGGAAGGAAGGAAGAAACTACTTTAACGATTTTTGCCCATAAAGACTTTTTCCTTCTCAAAATATGGACTATTTTCTGATATTTAAAAATCGGCACATAAAACATGTTATTTTTTCTACCTGACTTTTATCTTTCCCATGTGATATCTGTAAACTACAGATAGGAAAAAATTTTAATGTAAAGTTATATACACTAATTCACTGTTACAATTTGTCTGTAGAGTTTATCAAATGTAAGAACAAGATTCACTCTGCCTTCAGTGAGCATTAAATGTTTACTAAAAAGAAAGATTCTCTGTGCCATGTTGTCTTGTAGGGTGTTGCTTTTTTATCTGTAATTTAGTGATCTTTCTAGTGTGATAAAATGTCAGAAGTACTGAGAGCGGAGTGGACGTTGATATTATTACTTTCAGTGAATTTTCACTGATGTTTCTCAGATTCACAAAGAAACAAATGTTTGTTAAGTCTGTATTACTTATTAGATATCACAAAACATGTTGGGGGGGATGCGTACAGAGGTGAATTAGATGTAGCTCCAGTTCTCAAGTAGCTTACATTCTAATGTAACAGGTAGACAAAGCATTACAGAAGAAGTAACTCTTGTATAGAAGGTTGCAATGAAGAGAACATTGGAAATAGTAATTGTACCTTATAGGGAAGGTTTCATAAAGGAAGGCATGTTTGAGCTGGAGTGAAAAGAACCAGTAAGGGTTGACTTTCAAGCCTAGGAGAGGAGGGGAAGTGGCATTACAGGTCAAAGGAATGGCATCATAAGAAGTTTGTTGGCATAAAAGTGTGTAGAATGTGGCAGTAATTCACTATAATCAGATTGTGGTGTGTGTATGTTGGGGTGGGAGAGAATTGCAGTGGCAGTAGGCAACAAGATAAAGTAAAAGGTGTTACGGAAACTTAATGGGCCCAACTTGCATGTGATCTAAGCATTTAGGGGTCTTTCTCTTTTCCTGATAAACCTCACCTACAACGAGCCTTGTTGCAGATACCATAGTGTTTATTTGGAGGAAAATAAAAACCACAAAGCTTTGTACTTTTTGTACAGTTGGATTCAGAATTTAAGTAATAAAAAAGGACAAGAACTTTCAAAAGCTGGAAGCCATAAACTGAGTCACTTCAGGCCTAGACTATCAGAATTTAGAGAGTCTCAGAATGGAGGTTGAAGGACACTAAAGACAAATTCTGCCATTTTCAATATCTAGCTTAACATATTCAAAGAAAGGGAAGGAAATTCTTTTCATTCCTGTGTTTAGTGACTTCCTGCTTCCAGAACTTAGGACTTTGGCTGTACTGTCAGTATTGTAGGTCACTTACATTATTATGGTTAAAGTTGGCATTGGAGAGAGCCTAGGAGCCTGACTGCCTGTTTGTTTTTATATTTCCAAACAGTGGATTCCCAAGTTAATGAAGTCTCTTGATTAGTTGATGGTAGCTTTTAATGCATATATTTTAACGCCCCTTTCCCACATGAAATCATAGACTTTCAGAACTGGAAAGTACCTGAAAGAGATCATTTAGTCCAACCTTCTCATTTTACAGATATGGAATCTGAGGCCTAGAGAAGTTAAGTGAGTTGAACAAGGTCACACAGGTACATATGCTAGCAGACCATCCACTGTTTATGCCAATATTCCCTTTATGTTTTGCTTTTTTGCTTGTTCGTTTTAACCTCTCCGAATTTTACTGACTTCAGAAGTTTCTAGAACTACTAAGTTATAGCATGTTCTGAGTTCTAATGTCACTTTCCAACTTTACCTTTTTTCTACCCCTGTTTATGTTTCTCATTCTGGGTAAGTGAGTCTGGCAAGCAGCAGGTGTTCTATTTTATTTCTTTTATTTTTAGGATAGTTATTACATAAGATATATCTGTCTTTGCAAACACACATAATTTGAAGATCTTAAAATATTTGCACTAGGCATACCCACATTTAATAGTATGTTAAACATTTTATAGCAAAAATATGATATACATGGGTGAAGAGTTCTTAATATGGATTTTCTAATAATTGCATCTGTATCTCTTTTCTTCAGGCATTCATAACATTAAGCAAATTCAGGTGTACTGATACTCAATTGAATTAATCAGTTTGTTTTGTACAAGTATATTTTATTTTTGTTCCTTGCTCTATAATCTGGTAGAGATGGGGAAGGGGAGGTAGTAAATAAAGAGATGTTTACTTCTTGCCTTTGAGGAATTTAAGTGTTCACTGTATACTAATTTTTAAAAGGTATTTACTGTATTTCTCTGAATATTTTATTTGACATTATCATTTTGTGGTAAACCTTTAGCTGTTACTAATTTTTATCTATTAAGTTTTCTTTTGTAAGATAGTAATAGCTTCATTGAAGAGAGTGAAGAAGAGACCTGCCTACCTTGCTGATAATCGTCTATGGCATTTCTCACTTCTCTGGAAGCTTTTCCTGTTAATCTTATTCCTTTCTTCAGTTTCTGCCTTTTGCTTCATAAAAACTCATTCTTTAAATGCTTATTCATTTCTCTTGTCTCATATAAGCCAATACGAGGTAATGGTATCTTTTGAGTTTTAGTTACAAGACATATAAATATAAGGACAGTTAAATTTAAATGGTTAAACCCCATTTGCCATTTGTGTATCTTTAATTTTAGTTTGTTGAGAGACTTATCACTACCAAACCACAAAGAATTTAAAAGAAACTGTGGGTGGGTGGTAGGTGGAAGGAGGGCATGTATCAGAGATTTTGATTAAGAAGAAAGTCTTCATCCCTATCCTACCAGCTCCTTCCTTGAACACATTTATCATTACCAATCCCAACATATTTGCTCCCATATTTCCTATGCTTACCTGTGAAGATTTTCATAACTTTTTTCATGCTTTTTACTGTCACTGTTAGTTCTATTATTACTGCTCTTGTAGGAATGCTGGCTTTGACTAAAATTTGTTATTGCTTTTGTATTTAAAACTTTGTTTTTTTTTAATTATAAGTAGAATTATGGAACAGTAGTGGAAAAAGTTTGACTTTTGTAATCAGATACTGAGCTTGAGTTCTGGCTCTTTCATTTATATACTGTTATTTGGGGCAAGTTTTTAAATGCTCTTCTAAATCTTAGTTTTCTCATATATAAAATGAAGATAATATTGACAATTGCCACATGGTTGTGAGGATGAAACAAAAAAAGTAGAAACTCTTTGTAAGGTGTGTTTATCTACTTAACACTTACTAGTTATTATTTCCACTTTCTGTCCATATAGTCCTCTTAACAGTAATATTTGAGAACCATTTTATTAAGGCAATCTTAAGGAGTGTCCATCAAAGCACATGTTCTAGGACCTTGAGAAAGTAGGGGAAGTTTAGAACTGAAGCTGCACAAAACTAACGGTTATTTTCTGTTTCTTAGATTCTGTTTCCTAGTCCTACATCTCTGATTCCTTATAAAATACTCCATTATGAATTCTTCACTATTGACAATTTCTTCTCTTTTATCTGTACCAAAGAAAGTGTAAAACGTGACTGTCTTCTTTATCAGTCCTCTTCTTTTTCCTGTTTTTCATATCAGTGGGTATGAAATTATTGGCAAGGATGCATATATGTGCATATGTCATTACTAAATGCATTTTCTTTCTAGCAAAACTCAGTATACTAAATTATACTAAAAAGGAAAAGCTTGTTTTATTTTGAGCGGTAATATGAAAGTTGTTTTATTTCAGGTCTGACCAGTTAGAAACCAATGGATTGCATTAGCTAATTTATAATTAGTTAAACCTTCATGTGAATTTGGTTTTGAAATTCTTTTTTTTTTTAATTTTTTTATTTTTTGAGATGGAGTTTCACTCTTGTTGCCCAGGCTGGAGTGCAATGGTGTGATCTCAGCTCACTGCAACCTCTGCCTCCTGGGTTCAAGTGATTCTCCTGTCTCAGCCTCCTGAGTAGCTGGGATTACAGGCATCTGCCACCATGCCTGGCTAATTTTGTATTTTTTACTAGAGACGGGGTTTCTCCATGTTGGCCAGGCTGGTCTCAAACTCCCAACCTCAGGTGATCTACCCGCCTTGGCCTCCCATTACAGGTGTGAGCCACCAAGCCTGGTCTGAAATTCTTTAAAGTAGAGAAACTATATAGATGTTTTTCAGGGTTTCTAAATGTACAAAACAGGCCACAGTCACTTATTTGAAACTCTTGGGGCCAGGTATGTTTCAATATTCAGAAATTTTAGTTTTCAAAAAGGTCACACAGATGCATATACTTTTACATAAATACCCCAGTGAGGTGTGGGTCAGTACCTGAAATGAAATGTTTGACTCTTCACTCTTTAATCTTTAAGCGTATTAAAGATTATGTACAATCTTACAACTTCAGATCAGGATTTGCTGCAGTTGAGTTCGCCGTAAAACTTAAGAGAAAATGTTACTTTTGGGATTTTGGAATTGCAGGTTAAGGAGCTATGGGCCTTTATTTGTTTTAAAATGCTAAGATTTTATTTTAAATATTTTTTTTAAATTTCTTTTGCATAGTAGTTGGCGTTACCAAGATACTGCTGACCGCAACTGATATATAAGATCTCTTTCTGAGCCTTTTATTGTTTGTAAACATGGCCTGTTAATTATTAGGAAGCTGTACATACTAATATATCACTACTATTAAGACAAATATTAGCATACTCTAGTAATGACAAGTCAGCATTTTACTATTCCGTATTGATTTTACTTATTCTTTCATTACTCTCTTATTGTAATTAAAACTTGCAACCTGAGAGACTGATGAAAAAGATGACTATTGGCTTTTCAACAGGGAGAAATGTCTGGTTTAAAAAAAATTAGCATTGTATCCAAGTAGATTAATTGACATCATTCAGTTTTTCTTTCCTGTCCTTATGCTTTTATTATTTTTAACATATATGCTTTTGAAGAATAGTTTGAGAATTATGTATGCTTAACGATGAGATACAGATCCTAGTGAAAGTAGTCAGATTGAAACTGTTCATAGGTATTTATAAAATAAAAAAAAAATATTCCTGTAGCATGCAAAATTTTCACAGAGGAAATTTGAAGGCATGAAAGCACCTGAATTTGCAGTACTGTATGTTAGTGGCATCACAAGTTTTGTGAGCAGAGGTATTAGCCCTAATTGCATACACTTAATCTTTCAAGCTTTGGTTTTATATTATGAAATGGGAGTGATAACAGTATCTACTTAATATAATTCTTGTTATTACATGAAATGATGTTAAGCATGGCATAATTAATACACAACACATAAAGATTCAGGCAATGTTTTTTAATATTAATATTTTTTCTTCCTAAGTGCAAAAGATAATTTTATATCACTTTTAAACTTTTCTTTTAGTTGTGCTGAAAGACATTATGACACCGCCAAATTTAATTGCAGAGGTAGGTATAAATGTACTATGTTGTATAACTTAAACCCAATAGACAGTATCTTACTGTCATAACAATAGTGAATCATCTAGATTATTGAGTGAGATACATATTTATCTTAAGAATGATCTTAAAAAATTTGAAAAAATAAATTTAATTTTGCTGTCATGTTTTAGGGAAAAAGTATTGCATAAAGCTATTAATATTTTCAGGAAGACTAAAGTGCAGATAGACTAAGAATTGGGAAAATTCCTAGACTAAAAATAGTATAAGGAGATACTGTTTGAGGCAGTTGGTCTAATAATAAGCAACTACAGGGAGAAAGCAGAACCCTTAACTCTTCTATGTTGAAGAATGGCATACAAGGTCAGAAGGATATAACAAATGTTAATAGGAGGAGCCTGATAGATGAGTGGAGGGAGCTGCTTTAAATGAGTTCTACTCCAGGCATAAGTTAATTCTCAGAGCCCACAAAAACATTCACTTTTATTTGTGAAATACAGATAAAAACTGAGTTTTCACGTGGCTTAACACTATGAGAGAAATGAAGAGTTGAGAAGCTTGGCAGATGCTGCTGTGGTAGTCGAAAAGAGAAAGTGGGTGCCATGAGGGTACTGATTGATGTATTTGCCGTTGATTCCTCCTGAAAATCTAGCATGGACTTTCAGACAGTTGGTTTGAAAATTCTAAATCACTAGTGATTGAGGTTTAGTATAGATTCACTAAGAATGTTTTTTTGTTTTTATTTTAGTGGATTTAGGCTGTTGTTTACTAGGCAAAGCAGGCTTTAATTCAGGTTTATCTTGCTTTAAATAGGCATCTAACAGATTTTCCTGGAGGTTTTTGTGTACCTCTGGGAAAATGAAGTTAGGGAGATGACTAAGTGAAAGCTGTCCTGCTGACTTCCTATAATGACAGTCATTGTCTACCAGAAGAGCTCTCCTTTCACACCAAAGGACTTAATTGATTGTATCTTGTACCACAATATGAGTGACTTGACTGGAGATATAAGACATACTTCTTGTATATTTAGATGATGCAGGATAGTACATTGAATATCAGTCAGGGTTTTTAAGGATCTTAATAGAGTGGAACTAAGGTAGATACTAATGAGAACAATTAATAGTGATATATCATAGTCCTGTTTCTAAACGAGTTTTTTTAAAAACCTCAACTCTGACTAAAGTGAACAGAAAAGTATTGGACTCTTAATAATTCATGTGACAAGACCTGAAACTTTGATAACAATTATATACATTTTGTAAGTAATTTCTTATATGTAAGTAATCCCAAAGTAATTTCTGATATGTAACCTATGCTACCAGACCATTTAGGGTAAATTCCCAGAATGTATTCTCCTGCATAAAATGGGGGAAAATAATACTTGGCTTTCCTAATGATTACATGTGTATACAACACTAACATTTACAAGACCACCTTTAAATAACACACTTAGCATTTTTATTTTATGAAATGTAATATGCAGTTTTGTTCTATCTTTGGACTATGTTTTGTGATGATGAAATAAATACTATAAATAGTATTATTCCTTTTGCATTGAGATTCCTGACAAAATGTCCATGTGTCATTTCATTTTGGGTTTATCTCTACCTCTAATATGTGACCTATGCTACTAGTCCATAGGGCGTAAATTCACAGAATGTATCGTCCTGAATAAAATGGAGGAAAATAATACTTGGTTTCCCTAATGATTATATTTAAAGTTAGCAAGAGACTATTTTCTGTTTAAAAATTAGTTAAGCAATACGTTATTTTTCTCTGGAATCCAGTGTTTCTTTTAAACACTTGTTAAGTTTGTATGCAACATTTCTAAAGTTAACCTACTTGTAATTAAAAATTCAGAGGATTTGTTTTCTTATTCTGAGGTTATCTTTTTACCACAGTTGCACAATATCCTTTTGAAGACCATAACCCACCACAGCTAGAACTTATCAAACCCTTTTGCGAAGATCTTGACCAATGGCTAAGTGAAGATGACAATCATGTTGCAGCAATTCACTGTAAAGCTGGAAAGGGACGAACTGGTGTAATGATTTGTGCATATTTATTACATCGGGGCAAATTTTTAAAGGCACAAGAGGCCCTAGATTTCTATGGGGAAGTAAGGACCAGAGACAAAAAGGTAAGTTAGTTTTTGATGTTCTTCCTAGATCTGAGAATTTATTGGAAAACAGATTTTGGGTTTTTTTTTTCCTTCAGTTTTTATTGAGGTGTAATTGACAAATAAAAATTATATGTAAATATAGTGTATAAAATGATGTTTTGATAATATGTATACATTGTGAAATGATTACTACAGTCAATCTACTTAACATATTTATCACCGCACATAATTATTATTTCCCCCCAGGGTGAGAGCATTTAAGATCTACAATTTTCAATTATACAATGTTATTATTAACTATAGTCACTATGCTATCCAGTAGATGTTCAGATCTTATTCATCTTGTGCCCCTCCATCCCCTTCAGTCCCTGGAAAATAGGTTTTAAAGATAGTTGCTAATCCTTATTTCTTTTAAATTTTTAAATCACTTGCTGCCTTAATTTCTATATAAGGAAATGACTGATTCATTTCATTTTTCTGTTCACGCTACCATTTTCATATCATACTAACACGTTACCCATTAACTGTATTGCAGATTTCGTCTCACAAAATCATTCTAAAATAACATTTTTAAAAAGCATATTACTAAAAAATAAGCTTTATATTTCTGAAGCTTTTGATCATAGAATGCCTTTGGATAAACTTGGATACCATAACCTAGTAAAGTGTGAACTTTTATAATATGTAAAAATTATTATTTTATAAGAATATTCATAAATATAGTCAGATTAATCAAATATTTTTGATCAGAAAACTAAGGACTACATTGAAAATCAGTGACAAATTTAATTCTTATGGCACATCTGAAAGAAAAAAGAAAACTCTTGGGAGAACTTTTACAGTGATTTAATTTTGCTGTTGATGTATTTCTTTGGGTGGTAAGTATAGCAAAACATGGAAACGTTTAATACAAAGAGATTTTGTACATTTTTCCATCTCTAAGAAGGACAAAGCCTAAGTCCCTCCAGTTGGATTAGAAAAACTGATTTAGAGAGTTCTCCTTCATGTTAAGCTAATTTATTCTTAATCCAGCTGAAAACAGAAATAGAATGATCATATTAATCATTTTAAGCTGTGTAGTTGCATTGATTCCTTGTTTCTTTACCCCTTTCTCATCTCGTTTCCTTACCTTTTGTGACCTTTTTTACATTATATATAAGGATCCCAAAGTACTATTTATTGTTGATAGTTTTCAAAACTGAATCTTATATTAGTGCATAATTTCGGTGAATGTTGAAGATTATGGTAGTTTGCCTTACATTTCTGCATGTTGTTTGCACCTTGGAGTGATAGCACCAGCATGAATTATAGAGCTGAGGGTCTAAAGATAGTTACTTTGACTCATCCCATTGTCATCTGGAGGGAAACAATTGCTTTTACTGATTAAAAATATAAAAGGTAAATTATTCTACATGTCAGTGAATAAATGCAGGGCATCACAGGCAAAAAAAGACTGCTGGGAAGAGAAGTATGGAGAAATGGGTAAAATTAAAATGCAGTGGTAGAATTTCTACCACAGCAAAAGCAGTGGTAGAAATTTAAGCCAGAATTGATGAGCAGCAGATATCTTGGTAGTGGGAAAAAAATCAGGTAAAAAAATTTTTGTAATAAAGTAGAAAAATTGTGTAATGTGGAGGCACAGAACACTAGATTTAAGCTAGAGGGTCTTACATTGTGTTACATACCTTGTAAAAGTCTGATGGAAGCTATAAATGTTCTCCCACTAAAAGATGTGCATAGTGTACATAAAATTTTGCACATTTATATTGAAATATTCTTTTAAACAAAATGTAAAAGAATCTTCATGAGAACTATGTCACATTTTTTTCATGTAAAAACCAGTGGCCACTATGTGAGAGCAATGAATAAATCTAAGTGGTACAAATTAACCAAAATTAAGTTTTAGTTCTGTTTAATACTAAATTTTAATGAATAGCCTGCTATTTAACTTTTAAAATAACAAGTTGAAACTATGCTCTTATCTTTGACTTTGAAACTTTTATATAATCATTGATATCCAATCAATGTTGACTTTGGTGAAAAGTGCTGAAAACACTATTTCACAAAAGAACAAAAGAGTAAATGGAATCTGTAGATTCTGTTGCCTGATGAAAGCAGATGTGTTAAGAAATAAGAATTCTCCTGGACTCTTCAGATAAATTCATGTTGCATCATTTTATTTGCCTTCAAGTTACTGAGATCATGTTTGGCAAGATCTATATCATTAATGCTGTGTTAGGAAGGAAAAGATTATGACTCCATATTTTGCTTTTAAGATTGAAGAGTTAAACTCTTTAAAAAGAATGTATTTTATCCTGTAAACAGCAGTATCGGGCTATAGACTTTGTCTTCTGAAAGCCAGTGAACTTATATATAGCAAAGAACTTTATAGTGCTCCCATTTCTTGACAAAACCTCTCGAGAAGCTGTTGATTGAAAGTCTTGGCTTTCATGAATCTGGCAACTTTCATAATAGTAGATTTTTCATGACAAATCCTGTTACACAGGCAATGATCAAGGATTGGCACTTGAAACAGTAGAATGCTTTCATAACAACAGGTAAGATTTCTTTCAGGATTGATGACAGTCTTGCACCCCAGTGCATACTGATGAAGAGAGCCGTGGGTGACAGTGACACAGAGAGCTTCTGTCTTTACCAGTGCCCCAAAATCAGATGTGTTGTCTGGCAGTAAGGTGTAGTATCTGCCTACAGAATACTGAGGTTTCTTCAGGAGAAGTTTTTTGGTAAAGAAACTTTACCATTTTGGAAGTGTTAATGTTTTCTGAAGTTTCTAAAAAGGACCCCAAAATGGGAATGTTTTCTTGATTGTGTCACCATGTTTGTATTTGATGAAAACTAGTAGCTGGCTATACTGAGAAATCATATCTGAAGAAAAGTGGTACTTTCAATCTTCCTACTTCATTTTTTTTTTAATATCAGGGTTTTTGGGGGGAATGGATAAATCTTTTCTGCTTCATGCTGCAAATATGTTTGACTCTTTCTAGGATACTTGCCTTCACTCGTTCATTTTTATTTATTTAGCATTTTTATTTAGCATTACAGTCAATAGCCTGGTAAGGTGATTTAATCAAGGATTTTTAATTGGAACAAATAGTTTTTGTAATGGTCTGGGCTTTTCCAACTAAACTGTGCTCTCACATGTGGTCTCTTTTTCTCCCTCTTCCCTCCCTCTTATACACTCCCACCCACATACATATGCATACATACCCTGTCTGATGTGCTGCTTCTTCAGAATAGTTGGCTGTGCTCTGCTGATGGTGAGAACTTGCCACTTTAAGAAAGACTTGGGATAGTCCATCTCATCATGTTCAGGGATGAAAGTAAAACCCAAGGATATTTAAACTTTATTTTCTGTTTCCAGTCCAAATTAAATCCAAGAGAAGTCTCCATAATCAAAAATTTGCCAGTGGGAAGATACTCTAGTCATCACAGTCTGGTAATACCATCAATTCTGTTTCTCTTCAGAGTTGAGGAAAAACTATTTGATGAAATTGTAAGTCCTGTAGGATGTTGTGAAGTAGGGCCAGAATGAAAGATAGCAAGAAAAGTAGTTATGAAAATAAAATGCAAAGCTTATAATATCGTGTGGTAAAATGTAATAGTACCTACTTCATCAGTAGAACCGCTCCAGGCATCGTATATTCTCCATCCTTTGTGTAGGTTGGAAGATCCCCCAAGTGAAAGGAGATGATGGGCAAATAGTAAATAGAAAATGGAGATCTGTACATATAGTGTTAAGAATGTAAGTAGTAAAATTGTTATGTTTCACTGTTACAATAATATTAAGACTCAGTTAAGGGATTTCACTGAAGTTGATCACTTTTTGTATCTTGGAGTCAAAATAAATAACTGAAATCTATACTTGGCTCATGCTTAATTAATATACTTAGACCATATTATGGATGAATTATTCACAGAATCTAAAGGAGTATTCTAATGTGTTCTTACCTTTTTTGTCCCTGTGTTTATTTAAAAAGGCAAAAAAAAAAAATTTAGGAGCAGATGCTGTTGACCATAGTTTACTAAACAGTAGCATTTGTGTTTAGATTGAAACAGCATTAGAAAACTAGATATGGATAAAAGTCAATGGTAGGTTTGTTTTTTTCTTCCAGTAATATTTCTTATAGTTGATCAAACAGGCCCAGAAAGGGGAAGTGTTGCCATCATTATTAATCCAGTTAATAATAGCATTCATAGTAAAATTTGAGTCCTCTGATACACTGTTAAATTTCTTTCTGCACTATCAAATCCACAAATCCTGGAACTGCAAAAGAATTTTGAGACTGTTCAAAATAATTAATCTTTGTACAGGATCAGGCTCTCCTGCAAGGTTATGTAATGCTGATGAAATTGGTCTATTTTGAAAGGCTCCTCAGCTTATACCCTTTCTTACAAATGCTAAATCATTTAGTGACCCCTGATTCAAAGAGAATTTGGATAGATTGAGGTTGTTGGTTTTGGAAATATAATACTGTAGGCTCCAGTAAAATATTTGGAATGTCATTGTTTTAAAACTTTCAAAGATACCACTTGTTTGCCTGTTGGTTAGAATGCTAGTGAAATAATTTTTAATCTTTTATGAATAATTTCATCATAAGAAAACTTAGCTAGGTAAAACTGTTATACAACTGTGGAATTCTTCCTGAGAATTAAATATCTTACATATAATTGATTATCTAAAGTAGTTTCATTCATGCAATATCTGATAATAGGTTTATCCTTGTCTTGTCAGTATTTCCTTGTAGGTTGAGCCTGTGGATTTGCGTATTTGTGAATCACTGTTATAGGAGATACATATATTTTCTCTACTTTGCAGTTTGGGATTAACTTTTTTAGAATCATCTTTAATAAATGGGATTAACTTTATTAGAATTATGTTTAATAAATGGGATTAACTTTATTAGAGTTATCTTTAGTGTTATTTTGCTTGTAGCCTTAACTTTATAGACAGACATTAAGAAACTGGAGAAAATTATGTTCTAGTGACATTTATATAGAAGAATAATCTTTTTTTCCCTTTCTTTTTTGAAGAGAGATGAGGCAGTCATCATATTTTTGTAAAGAATTTGTAGACTTTGGAGAGCTCTCCTCAAAATAATCTGGCTCAGAGTCTTGGCATATCCTCAGCAGATGTGGTGCAAATTAGATGGCAGAGTGGTGGGTACAAGTTGACCATAAAATAAGGCATTAGGTTAGTAATGCTCAAATAATACTTCAGGTTTTGAGTGTTACAGAGAAGTCAAACAACTGATACTTACTATGAAGAAAAATGTTCTGAGAGTGAGATAACTGCTTGAGGGAAGGAAGGCTGCTTCCATTTTTTTATTCATGAATTTACAAGACAATTGTGTTATACTTCCTTAGGTCATGCATTTGTGTATTTGATACTTTGGCTTTACAAACATGTGACAGATTATTAAAACGCAAGCGGTGGGTGATTTTTTTCTTCCAAGAAAGCATGCTGCAGGGCAACTTCTAGGGTTGGTTCTAATCTAGTCCTGTGCTCCCACACAATGTGCATCTGCACTTAGGTTTCAGTATTAGATAGCTCACATGTTTAAACTATGAAGAAAGAGTTAAAACATCCTGAGAATGCTAGTAAGTATGTATTTCAGAAGGACTCCCAAAATTTGAGTTTAAAGAGGTAAACTCCTATTACATGACAAAGTTACTTAGAATCACTGCTTTTTCCCTCTCTTTCCCTTACCTTCTCCCTGTCCCATACATACTCCTAACCATGTTCTAGAACGGTGGCACATAAAGTAATATAGTAATTCATATTAATTTCCTTTTTTCTTTTTTTTGAGGCAGAGTCTCACTTGATCACCCAGGCTGGAGTACAGTGGCACGGTCTCAGCTCACTGCAACCTCCGCCTCCCGGGTTCAAGTGATTCTCCAGCCTTAGCCTCTTGAGTAGCTGGGATTACAGGTGCGCGCCATCATGCCTGGCTAATTTTTGTATTTTTAGTAGAGATGGGGTTTCGCTTTGTTGGCCAGGCTGGTCTTGAACTCTTGACTTCAAGTGATCCACCTGCCTCAGCCTCCCAAAGTGCTGGGATTACAGGCATGAGCCACTGCACCCAGCTCCTTATTTTTTCTTTGGTTAAACTTTTAGGAAAAAAGTTTGAGCCACTTCTAATTTTCTTTCTGTTTATAAATAAATTATTAGAAATAAACTTTCTGTATATTAGGAACTCTGTGTACATGAGTTCATTGAGCTTATAAATGAAGATAAATCTTCTAGAAATAATAGTTGTTAATTTTAAGTGATCTAAAGAAAAGGAAAATTTTTAGTTTTTTGGGGAATGAATATTCATGACCTAATCTTAAATCAGGTTATTTTTTCTAGTCTGTTTACTAAGTTTCTACATATTGTAACCTAATGAAATTTTCTTATTTCCTATTTATTTAAAGCAAAACTATAATTACTGTCTTTTAAAAAATATTCCAATCGAGCATTCTTATTTTTCCTAACACATTAATTTTCTTGGGCCAAACTGTGTTCCTATGATATGCATTATTTAAGGCTGTTATATAATACAATAAAATTGTAGAACTTTCATACCTTGAAGGATCTTAGCACTTATTTAATTCAAACTAATTCTAACATAGATGATTAAACAGATCTGCAGGGTTGGGCATGGTGGCTCATGCCTGTAATCCCAGTAGAGACTCAAGCAGGAAGATTGTTTGAGCCCAGGAGTTTGAGACCAGTTTGGGAAACATAGTGAAACGCTATCTCTACACACACACACACACACTATATATATATAGCCGGGCATTGTGTCATGTGCCTGTAGTTCCAGCTACTTGGAAGGCTGAGGTGGGAGGATTGCTTGAGCCTGGGAGGTTGAGGCTGCAGTGAGTCATGGTCACACCACTGCACTCTAGCCTGGGTAACAGATCGAGACCTTGTTTCACAAAACAAAACAAACAGATCTACAAAGATCAACCTGTCCTAAGTCATATAATCCCTTTATATAATAACTCAAAACACCATCTTCTAACCTCAAACCTGGTGCTTTTTTTTTAACGAAATATGTTCTGCTGTCCAAATTATTTTTCTTTATTATTTTGGTTCCTAAAACAGAAATAGAAACTAAGAAAAATAAAAAGCAACTCCTTTATCATATATGAGGACTTTTTCAGTTTCAAATCAGAAAAAGCCAAGTCAAAGTACCTTAAACAAAAGGAGACATTTATTGACTTACGTAACCTAAAGGCTCTGACCTGGATTCAGGTGCTCAACAGATCTCAAGAATATCTGTCTTTTTCTCTCTCCCTTCCTTACCGTCCTCCTCTTTTCTCTCTTCTATATGTATGTTATTTTCAAACAGGCTCCCACAAGTAGTGGCAACATATAGTTCCTAATAGCTTCAGGTTTACATTCTGCCTACTTTACCAACTATGATGGGAAGAGAGCTACAATCTGAGCAAAAATTTGTAGGGTGAGTTCTGATTTCCCTGGATTGAGGCACATGCCTATTCCCGAACCAAATATTCTGGCTAGGGAATGGAATTCTCTGGGACACGTGTCTAAAGCTGATGTATAGAACCTGCCACCCCCAACATAGGGATAATAATAGTTTTCCAAAGAAAAATCAAGAAGGAGAAAGAATGTTGGCAAGAGAGAAAAATAGCAGTTGTCTGTTTCATATTTATTCTCAACAATTCTGTAGATCGTCTACAACTATTTAGTGTATAACTTAACGATTAGTTTCATAGAACTGAAATACTGTAAGACTCTAGACTAGATTATTTGTAGACAGGAAAAATAAGAGATCAAAGAAGCTGTGACTTCATTCAAATCACATAGTTTGTATACATGCTATTAGTAAAACCCAGGACACCTGAGTACAAGTTTTACCCTTATATTCACATTGAGGTCCAGATCCTGGTTTTGAATGAGATAATTATGCATAGTGGGACTGTTTTCTGATCCTCAAAATAGCGATGATAATATTTATTTTGTAAAGTTGTGGTAGTGTTAGAGATACATATAAAATGTTGGCAAGTACCTTAATAGATGGTAACTACTGCTATATGTTGTCATTGTAATAAGAGCCATTTTTCTTCCTTTGTTGAATTGCTTTCCTTTAGTAATCTTATTGTGATCATTCTGAAACATAGATTTCCATTGCTTCTTCAAGCAAACACTATTATGTTGAAACATCTGCATTATTTCTAAGTTTAGCAGTACCAGTGGAAAGTTGACTGAAGTAGAAAATTACTTTTTTAACTGAGGAGTGTAGATTGTGAATTCATCTTAGAGAAGATGATCTGAATATTGATGCCTAGAATGTGAACAAAACATTATGTATCTTGTGCTGTGATATTAAAGTAGTATCCTGTTCTGGTAGTAGTATGACAGTATTTTAGGTCTGAAAGATGTATATAATCTGTACTTTTAAGTCTGTTTTTTAAGAGATTAATCACAAGAGATTTACATAAAACAGGTAAGGTTAAAAATAAATGGTGGATTAGAGATACATAGGCAATTTTAAATTTCAAAAGCAGATGACAGGGTCTCAATATCAGAATAGCATTTAAAGCAAAAAGCATTAAACTGGATCAAAAATGTTATTTTACATTAACGCAGGGTGCACTCCAGGTGAAGACTTAGCAGTTATGAACCAATGTGCTAAGCATAACATCAAAATATATTAAGCAAAAGCTGAAAGAAATGAAGAATAGTTGGTAGAAAAGCAGTGATAGGAATCTTTAGCGTACTTCAAAAGGCACAAAGTAAGAAGGTACAGTTATGTATCACATAATGATGTTTGAGTCAGCGTCTGACCTCATATATGACAATGGTCCTATAAAATTATAATGGAGCTAAAATGTTTCTATCACCTGGTGACGTTGTAGCCGTTGCAATGCAATGTATCACTCAAGTGTTTGTGGCAGCGCTAGTGTAAGCAAACTTACTGTGCTGTCAGTTGTATAAAAAGCGTAGCACAGACAGTTACGTTCAGTACATAATACTTTATAATGTTAAATGAATGTTACTAGTCTACATGTTTATAGTACTATACTTTTTTATTATTTTAGCATGTACTTCTGCTTGTTTAAAAAATGTTAACTATAAAACAATCTTTAAGCAGATCCTTCAGGTGGTATTCCAGAAAAAGGCATTATTATCATAGGAGATAGCAGCTCCATGGGTGTAACTGCCCTGTAAGACCTTCCAGTGAGACAAGATGTATAGGTGGAAGACAGTGATATTGATGATCCTGACCTTGTAGAGACCAAGGCTAAAGTGTGTGTGTATTTATTAGTTTTTAACAAGAGTTTATAAATAATAATAAATTTTTTATGTTTATAAAGTGAAACAGTTATAAAATGCTAAGATTAATTTATCGAAGAAAGAAAAAATTTTTAAATAAATTTAGTGTAGCATGTTTATAAAATCTACAGTAGTATACAGTAATATCCTAGGACTTTACATTAACTCACCACTCTCCAGGACAACTTCCAGTCTCACAAGTTCCATTTGTGGTAAGTGCCCTATACAGGTGTACTATTTTCATATCCTTTATACCATTTTTACTGAACCTTTCCTATGTTAGATACACAAATACCATTGTGTTACAGTCACCTATGATACTGAATACAGCAATATGCCATACAGGTTTGTAGTGTAGGAGGTGTATCATATAGCCTAGGTGTATAGTGAGCTATACCATCTAGGTTTGTGTAAGTATATTGTATGATACAATGATGAAATTACCCAGATGCAGTTTCTTTTAAGCAACACAATACTGTATATAAGTGGCTTGAATAATAAAATAATGAAATGTATTTTTTTCTGTCCTTCATAAAACAGTTACCAATCTTACTAATTAGTTCAACTACAAAACAAAAATCTCACTCAAAAATCAAAATATATAAGTCCCATTCCTTGATTACAATTCATTAGAACTGGAGATTTTTTTTTAATGTTCAAATTTATATGGAAATATAAAACCATGTTTTAAATAGTTTTTGATTCAATGAGAAAATATAAACTTACATTAGAAATTAAGATTAATAAGTAGAGATTTATAAAGGCAAAAATGTACCATTTGAACTAATAAATCTAAATACTGATTGCATGAAAATGACAATAAAATCAATACATATTTTTGAAAGCCAATCAAGGAAAAAAGAAAAGAGGGAAACTAAAAACGAGACATTAAGTATGAGAAGGGAGATAAAACTACAGTGTGGAGGTCATGTTAAACATTACATTCAGGTTTGTGCTAATCATTTTGGAAATTTCAATGAGAAATGGGCAATTTTCAGTGGATATGTCATTGTAAATGCTTTAAGGCAAGAGACAAAATATGAATAGATCCTGCAATAATGAAAATGTCTAGGAGTCCTCAAGAAATATTTGGTTTAAATTGCATTTCAGGTGGCTGCTTATCAAACCTTGAAGTATCAAATAATTATGTTATCTAAATTGGACCATGTGTTAGAAAATATGTAAGACTTAACAGGTGGCTGCTTATGTAGCCCTTATACCTTAATCTGATAAGATAGCATATATTTAAAAAGAGAGAAAACCAGAAGGTACAATACAGGGAAAATTAATTTTTTTCCATTTGGCCAAAGTAAGAGTACATTCAAGGGAATTGTGAGAGATAAGAGTGGAAAAAGAGGTTGGAGCTGTATTTTTAGGCTGTGATTGAGTTATAGTGTGTGATAAATTGCTCTTGTTTGGGTAAAATGCTGTTTAACATTTTGAATTAATTGGCAATTGGATTAATCTTAATTAAAATACCTGAGAGTGGTATAATGGATGAATTACAGAATGGATAAAGGATGATAAATCAGTTGGCTATGGCAAAATTGCAGGAAGAAACTGAAATAGGCCACAGAAAACCAAAGCTGATGTTTTGAGTAGTATTTCGGAATCAAAATCTGGATTTTGTCAACTGAATAGATGTGTACGAATCAAAGATGAGTAGACTAAATGAACTTAATCTATGATTTGTCTCTCATTTTAGTTTGTACCATTAGTGTGTATGCATGTATGTATGTGCCAGGTAGTTAATATGCTGTGTCTCTTACCTCCATTCTGCTGCCTGGGCTTTTGCCATAATGCTGGAGTTCCCTCACTTCTCTTTTCTGTAGCCCTATTATATCACTACTGTCTTTCAGCTATGTTTTCTTCCTCAAGCAGAAAGAAGATGGCAGGATCATATAGTAGTTGACTAGAAGCTGTGGATGTAGTTGCTGACTAGTGCTGGGATGATATCTATTATATCTGTGCATATAGTAATTGACTAGTGCTAGGATGATACCTAGTTCCATTACTTATGAAGATATATGACCTTACTTCATCTATAAAATATTTTATCAGTAGTACCCTTCTTACATGGTTTCATGAGTATTAAATTATGCATTTCTAAAGACATTTAGAGTAATATAAAGAATATGGTATGGGCTCAATAAGCGGTGGTGGTGGTAGTTACTAGAAGGCCATCGAGTGCTGAAGAAAATAGTGAATATCACTGATGGAAATAAGGAAGGTTTTCCACATAAAAAAGCTTCGGTTTTTGGAAATATGTGTTTTAAGTATTTCTGAGATTACTAGGTAGAAATTCCAGCCAGATGTTGGAATTATGCACTGGCAGTTGGGAATAAAGTCATATTGAGGGAGATAAATTTTGGAGTTACTGTGTAAAATTGGATAATTAAAGCACTGGAATAGATTAGATTGACAGAGGGGAAAATCTTTTGGTATATGCCTATATTTAGCGGCAAGAGAAGAGACAACCAATAAAGGTTGGAAGAAACCTTAAGAGAGTAAGTCCTATGACAGAAGCAGGGAAGTTTCAGAATGGGTGCAGAAAAATCAGCCAGACTCTTCCTGTTCTCCATCATGGTTCAGGATCAAGGTGAAAAGGAGAACCCCATGCAGGAACTTTGCATGTGCAGACTCTGCCTCAACATATTTTTAGGAGAAAGTGGAGACTGACTGACCTGAGTAACCAAGGTGTTGGAGCAGCTCACAGACCAGAACCCTGCGTGTTTTCCAAAGCTAGGTGTACTGTTAGATCCTTCGGCAACAGGAGAAATGAAAAGACTGCGGTCTGCTGCACAATTCAAGGGGCCGAGGCAGAAGAAATCCTGGAGAAAGGTCTAAAGATGCAGGAGTGTGAATTAAGAAAAAATAACTTCTCAGATACTGGAAACTTTGGTTTTGGGATCTAAGAACACATTGATTTGGGTATCAAATATGACCCAAGCATTGGTATCTACAGCCTGGACTTCTGTGTGGTGCTGGATAAGCCAGGTTTCATCATTGCAAATAAGTGCAGGACAGGGTGTACTGGGGCCAAACAGAATCAATAAAGAGGAGGCCATGTACTGATTCCAGCAGAAGTATGATGGGATCATCCTTCCTGGCAAATAAATTCTCATTTCTACCCAAAAGGCCAATACAGAGTTTTCAGTGAAATGTTTAAAAAAAAAAAAAATCAGCCAGCAGCCAGGATTGGACTGTGAAAACAGTAGGAAATTAGTTGTTGAGAAAGCATTAATGACCGTTAAGAAATCAGCCTCAGCTGGGCGTGGTGGCTTATGCTTGTAATCCCAATACTTTGGGAGGCTGAGGCAGATTTCTTGAGTCCAGGAGTTTGAGGCCAGCCTGGGCAACATGGCAAAACCCTCATTTCTGCTAAATAAATAGATAACCTTCATTTCTACTAAATAAGCAGACAAGCAGAGCTTGGTGTTAATGCTACTCAGGAGGCTGAGGCGGTTGAACCTGGGAGGCAGAGGTTGCAGTGAACCAAGATTGCACTACTGCACTCCAGCCTGGGTGACAGAATGAGACTGTGGCACCCTTTTCCCCTCCAAAAAGAAATCAGCCTCATAATAACCAGTTTCTCTGGATTAAGGAGTAAGAGCTTCTCAAGAATTGCTATTTATAGAGAGGGAGGCTGATAGTTTGAGAGAGATACAGAATCTAGGGAGAGTGTGGGTTTTTGGTCTTTCAGTTTTTTTTCAGCTTTGGATAAAGAATAAAGATTACCTGAGCATATTATATAGAGACAGGTGAAGAGAATAAAGGCACATGCCAGATAGGAGATAATTAATAAAGCACTTGCCCACAATAGACCCTTGTTGAACAGGAAAAGAAATCAAGCATGAAGAGATTTTAAGATGGGAGAAGGGAATTTTGAGTGTTCATATTGGATGATTTCAGGGTTCCCAGTAAAATAGGAGCTGAATTCATTGAAGATGATGTGTTGGTCAGGATAAAAATTGAGGTTGGGAGAACAGAGTGCTAAAAATCATTGTGGTCAAGAGTTTAATAAATGTATACCAGAAGAGTTATTGAGTGATATGGGTTTGAAATAGGCAAAGGTATAGGAAAGAGGGCTGGAAGGAATATTAGGAGGAACACTAAATGTAATACTTCTGAGGGTCCACCTCCTGGTCTGTGAACATGGCCAGGAATGTGGTGCTAAGTCAACCTGAAGAATGCTAACTTTAGCTAAAGTTAGAATGTGTTTAAAGTTGTATTTGAGCAAAAAAGGTTAAGGATACAGTTGACTGTTCGATAATGTGAAAGCTAGGAATGTCAACCCCCTGCTTAGTTGAAAATCTGCATATAACTTTTGAGTCCCTAAGAACTTAACTACTAATAGCCCACGTTGACCAGAAGCCCTACCCATAACATAAACAGTCAATAACACACATTTTGTATGTATATACTTACAATAAACTAGACAAAAGAACATATATTAAGAAAATCATAAGGAAGAGAAAATACATTTACAGTACTCTACTGTATTTATTGGTACCATACATATATGTCTTCTGTTTACAAGATGAAGCATCTGTCTGAAATGGCCAGCAGCTACAGCTGTACATATCTACTGTACATACCAAGCAAGTCAACTCATTCCTGTAATGTCATGACTTCTCTCTGCTTCTTGAGAGCACTTCCATCATCACTATTGGCACTTCCCTCTACTTCTTGAGAGCAGTTCCATCATCACTATTGGATCTCATGGTGTTACAGTTTATGGAGTTGCACTAAACACAATGAAAAATACACAAAGAACCATGAGAGAGATAGCTTTTTATTGCAATACACAATTTACTGGAGAGAGGAGCTGCTCATACAGAGATGATTAGTGTCACACAGATTCTTACAACCCTTGAGCTCATTGCAGTAGCTGCAGAAGGTAGCTATGAGTATAGTATGTACTACAGTTAATATTATGTAGCTGTGATTTAATGCTGCATCTTTGCATTTGTTTACATGGTATCATGTCTGGTCTTAAAAGTTTGTATGCATATGTTTTAATGCATTTTAACCTTTTATAATAGGCTTGTATATATCTTTTGATAGTAAGTGATAAAACAGACTGATAATCTACTTATATTTTATGTATTCATGACACAGACCTAACTTTTTCTTAATTTTTTGATATTTCTAGGCTATGTGTTTCATCTGCAGGTTTTTTCAAATTGTTGCAATTGTCTGAAAAATTATATTGAAAAACTCCACATATATATGGACCCACACATTTCAAAACTGTTGTTCAAGGGTCAGCTGTATAAGTAATTTTCTTCACAATTAAAGTGGAAAAGGAGAGATACTACTAGTAGAAAGTAGAACTATACCCTCAGTGTGTGTGTGTGTGTGTGTGTGTGTGTGTGTGTGTGTACACCTACATATATAGTTACAGATAAATTTAACTTAAAAGTTCTTGGTTAGAGAATAAAACTCGCCCTTAATCATCTTAATTTACATAAAAAATGAAAAATTTTAGGCCAGGCACTGTGGCTCATGCCTGTAATTCCAGCACTTTGGGAGGCCAAGGCGAGTAGATTACTTGAGGTCAAAAGTTCAAGACTAGCCTGGCTAACATGGTGAAGCCCCATCTCTACTAAAAATACAAAAATTAGCCAGGTGCAGTGGCACATGCTTGTAATCCCAGCTACTCAAGAAGCTGAGGCAGAACTGTTTGAACCTGGGAGGTGGAGGTTGCAGTGAGTTGAGATTGTGCTACTGCACTCCAGATTGAGCGACAGAGTGAGACTCCATCTCATACTCCCCACCCCCAAAAAAAAGAATTTGAAAACATAAGAGTATTTTTTTAATCTCCAAGAGCTTTAAAGTTCAGCCCTTTATTCATATGTATAAACTTCTTCTGTAAAATTTTAATTTAGTGTGGACTTTCCACTCATTTGAAATCCAATATTGCAGATATTAATTCAGTTTTAGTGAGTTTGCATCATGGCTTAGAATGAGGAGGTCACGTTGGAGACTGGAACAGATACATGTGAGCTTCCCAACTTTTTAATTTTTGTTAATCTAGAAGTGTTGAATTTCGGGTGCTGACAAGGCAGCAGGTAGATAAAAATTGCAAAGGTAAGAAATAGACTAAGGATGCATAATTTTGATGGTAAACTAATTTATTAAATTTTAAAATGTGCTTTTCCATGTTTTTCTTAGAATTGTCAGTAATTTTAGTTCAACTGTATTTATTCATACATAAATTATTCATTCAGTGTTGACAACTCGTAGATGTATATATTCTTTATATATTTGCCTAGCCTTTTTTTGGGTAAGAATTAACAGAATGTATAAACGCTACATTATAGGTGTACTACTAATCACTTACTACTTGAAAAATCCCAAAGCTTTGAAATCTTTTTATTATTGCACACAAACCTATGCCAGAAATGGAGATAAAGAGAAAAGTGTCATCCACTAAACCCCAAAAAAGAATAAGTTGATAATGTGGCCTCCTCATACACTTGGATTGACTTAAATTTTTTAAAATTTTACTGCATATTTTGACTAGATAATAAATGTATATGGTTAAAAAGTTCACATGGTTCGGAAAGTGCCCCTCCCACTCATCTTCCATGTGCTATTTCCTTCAGCCAACCTGGTTAGCAATTCTATATTTATCTTAATAAACATGAATGACAGTTGTTTGCTAAAGTTATATTAAATGTGATGTAATAAATCATTTTAAGTTTACATTTTTTAACTTTAATATAATTTTTAATGTTTTAATGAGGAGTAGTACTGCTCTTCAAAGTACTACTACTTTACCTTACCTTTTACTGTTTTGTTAAGAACATTATATAGAAATAAAATTCCAGCTATTCCAAAACTATACCTTAAATACAGGTACAGAATTGCTAAAACTCTGCACCGTTTTATAGTTTTAGTATGCTTTTGTGTAACTGCATCTGATGTTTGATCCTCATAAGAACCCTGTTAAGAAGGAAGGGTCCATATTATTGTCCTTGTTTTCTTTCAGAAACACATAAGAGTTTGTATTTTGACTGTCAGCATTCAAATCGAGTCTTCTGATTATAAAATATATGGTCTTTACACTGTGGCCAAAATCTTAAATCAGTTATCATGATTTGAAATGGTTTATACCTATTTTTTGGACATTTATACACATATACATGTTTTAAAATTGTCTATAATAAAATCATGCTTATCTTTGAAAAGATACTAGAGGCCGGGCACGGTGGCTCACGCCTGTAATCCCAGCACTTTGGGAGGCCAAGGTGGGTGGATCATGAGGTCAAGAGATCGAGACCATCCTGGCCAACATGGTGAAACCCCGTCTCTACTAAAAATACAAAAAAATTAGCTGGGTGTGGTGGCGCGTGCCTGTAGTCCCAGCTACTCGGGAGGCTAAGGCAGGAGAATTGCTTGAACCCAGGAGGCGGAGGTTGCAGTGAGCCGAGGTTACGCCACTGCACTCCAGCCTGGCACCTGGTGATGATGGAGTGAGACTCTGTCTCAAAAAAAAAAAAGTTACTAGAAATACTACAGTGGATACCTACATACTTGCTATTCAACGTACCTGGTTTTTTGTTTGTTTGTTTTTCCAGACAGTCTCTCTGTCGTCCAGGCTGGAGGGCGGTGGCGCGATCTCGGCTCATTGCAACCTCCATCTCCCAGGCTCAAGTGACTCTCGTGCCTCAGCCTCCCAAGTAGCTGGGACTACAGGTGCATACCACCACACCCAGCTAATTTTTTGTATTTTTGATAGAGACGGGGTTTCACCATGTTGGCCAGGCTGGTCTTGAACTCCTGACCTCAAGTGATCAGCAAGCCTCAGCCTCCCAAAGTGCTGGGATTACCGGTGTGAGCCACTGCGCCTGGCCCATTTTAAAATATGCTGTATACTTTTCATTAGGGAGAAGAAGGATATTTGTGTCCAGAATTTTTAACACATTGGGGAGACTTAGATGCCAGTAGTAACTTAAAGAGAAATAATTGTAAATTCTTTTTCCTCTTGAGTATGCTTTCATTTAAAGTACAGTTTTCTGTAAGTTGCTTTGCACTGTTAAACTTCTTAATGTTGTTTATTATTTGCCTTATATTTCTAGGTTGAATTTTTCTTAAGTCACGTGTCTAATAAAAAACCCCCTAAATGCCTCATTTATTCAGTATCATTAGTGAATGTATTGTTGTACATATTAGATTTTTCTCTTCAGATAACTGTTTCCCCTATTAAATGCCATGTGTATTATATATATTTATGTTTTATTTTTTAGTAAACTCTTGAGAACTAGATATATTTTAATCATTTGTAATACTTACACTTTTAAAAACATTTTGTTTTTCCCTGGTTTCTTCCACAAAGAGATGCATGTTGTACAGGGATAGCTTTACCTCTGTTGGAGGACTGTTGCACACATTTACATCAATTACATACTCTTGTTTTTGCTGGCCTCTAAGGCCAGCATTACTTTTTTTGCTACTGCTGTTTCTGCCTCCTAAAGGCAATATGCCTGGATCTAGTTTGCTGATTCTGTTATGCTTTACCCTGGAAAGTAGGTAATCAAGTTTGTAAGGAACGGTATGTTTAAGGAGTCCATAAATCCTTATGAGGAGCACTAGGTGTAAAAAGGATAGCTGTAGGGCAGAAGCCTTTGACACTTATTTTGCATATGCAGTGGCCTTTGCCTATGGGGTTCATGGGTCAGAGCACTGTTGTGACCTTTGAATAAATGGGGTGTTATGATAATTGTTTTAAGGGAGAAGAGTAATTCTGATATTATCCTTCGTATTAACATTGCTCTAATTTATTATTGAGCTGGATTTAAGTATTAATCATTTAAGGTCAAATTTCTAATGTATATATGTTCTTCAATGGCTACAACCCAGTTACCATAGCAATTTAGTGAAATAACTATAATGGAACATTTTTTTTGAATTTGGCTTCTCTTTTTTTTCTGTCCACCAGGGAGTAACTATTCCCAGTCAGAGGCGCTATGTGTATTATTATAGCTACCTGTTAAAGAATCATCTGGATTATAGACCAGTGGCACTGTTGTTTCACAAGATGATGTTTGAAACTATTCCAATGTTCAGTGGCGGAACCTGCAGTAAGTGCTCTAAATTCTCATCCTTCCATGTATTGGAACAGTTTTCTTATCATATCCAGAAGTTTATATAAAAATTTAGAAAGAAATTCACCGCACTTAAAATTTATGCAGGAGGCTATATTTCTGAAGCATTTGAACAAATTATAGCTGGTTGTTCAACTCACTGGGCTAAAGAACCCAAGAGCAATGGTTTTTAATATAGTTGAAGCCAAATTATATTTATGAAAGAAATATTCTGTGCTATAACCACCAAATACAGCCCACTTCTGACCAGCTGACCGAAAAACCTATCCCATTAGAGGTCCAGCATGAGGGTAGCAGAGGAATTCGGCAATTTGCTGGCCTTAGGGCAGGGATCAATTCCTTAATATCTTAGGAAGATTAGATATTGACAGTAATGGTGACAGAAAAGGAAAGAAGAAGTGATAAGACATGGCAGCAAGCTGAAGTATAATAAGGAAAGAATAGGAATCAAAGTATGTGGAGTGTTATAGAAAACCTGGATTTAGATCTGGATTCCAGTCCTAGATCTGTCATTAATCTGCTGTGTAACCCTGGGCACATCATCTACCTCTCTTTGAGTTTGCTTGTCAATAAAATGAAGAGACTTTGAAATCTGAAACTTCCTAGATAAGTACTAAGTACAGATTATGTCACTGATGTCTGCCTCTAGTTTATTTCTCCCTCTTACCCTAACCTCTATAAGTCTACCTCAGTCATCCTGATCCTATTCTACTTCTCCAGTGTTGTTTTTCTTTGTCAGATAGGTGTGATCATCATCATGAGAACGTTTCTGTATTCTTAGAGACAGGTAATTTTATCAGAGATCACAGATTTATTAGTATAGCCTGTTAAAGGCTTCTAAAGAGTCTCATTGATGCTCTTTTCATCTCAGTACTATTTTTAAAACTGCTAAATGTAAGGTACTGGGCTATTGGAAGTGACTGACAAGGAATGTAACCAATTCATAGAGAAGGAAAAAGGAAGAAAAAACCCATGCTCTTCCTATAGTATTGATTTCAGTGTAAGAGCCAAGAAAAAGGTATAAAGTATTATGGAGATATTAAGGGAGAGGAAACATTCACTTTAGTCATCCTTCCTAATTTTCTAGTTTCTTCTTATGTTCTGTGATTTAATATTGTAGTAAAGCTTTAGTAAAATACAAGTTATATGTAATTAAATGGGAGGTTGTGAGGCTAGGCGCAGTGGCTCATGCCTGTAATCCCAGCACTTTGGGAGGCTGAGGCAGGCAGATCTCTTGATCTCAAGAGTTCTAGATCAGCCTGGGCAACATGGTAAAGCCCCATCTCTACTAAAAATACAAAAATTAGCCAGGCATGGTGGTGTGCGCCTGTAGTCCCAGCTACTTGGGAGTCTGAGGCAGGAGAATCACTTGAATCCGAGGCGCAGAGGTTGCAGTGAGCCGAGATCGTGCCACTGCACTCCAGCCTGAGCATCAGAGTGAGACTTTGTCTTAGAATAATAAATAAATAAATAAATAATAGGAGGTTGTGTGTATAAATTATAAATGCTGCATTCAGAAAAACATTTGAAGGTTGTCAGTTTCTTAAAGGAAGTTCACCAGCTCTTTAATGAATATTAGAGAAAGCATACAGTTTTCGACTGGCATTAAAAAGTAGTGGCCTGACGCAGTGGCTCATGCCTATAATCCCAGCACTTTGGGAGGCCGAGGTAGACGGATCATCTGAGGTTCAGGAGTTCGAGACCAGCCTGGCCAACATGGTGAAACCCCGTCTCTATTAAAAATACAAAAATTAGGCATGGTGACATGTGCCTGTAGTCCCAGCTACCTGGGAGGCTGAGGCAGGAGAATCACTGGAACCCGGAAGGCGGAGGTTGCAGTGAGGCAAGATCGTGTCACTGCACTCCAGCCTGGGCGACAAGAGGGAGACTCTGTCTCAAAAAAACAAAACAAAACAAAACAAAACTGAAAGAAGTATTATAGGCAATGAGAAAGAGCTCGAATTGAAGTGCAGCAGAAGGAAATTAGCTGGACAAGAATGTAGTGACAAAGAATAGACTAGAAATGGAATGTGTGACTGACAGTTAAAGGATAGTGAAAGGGGATAACAGACTTGATTTGATAAATGCTGAGATGTCATGATAATACTTGAGGCTTAAACCATGTTGTAAGGACAGTTGTATGTAAAGTTATAATTGCAAGGGGAAAAAATAGTGGAAAGGAAACCAGTAATAGAACTTGCCTTAATGCAGGTATGCTAGGACAATCAAACGGGATTTCATTAGTTTTTCATTTGCCATTTCCAGCCAAAGATTTTGTAAAGTTTGAATCCCAGTCAGGTGAAACATTCACTGAAAGAAAAGTGAATCTGAAACTTGAAGACATTGATGTTGATATTTTGGTTTTAAACATGTTTTAAATCTGTTAAAAGTGAGCTTCTCACATGAAAATATTAAGTGGGTACTTGGGAGTATGGGTTCGAATCTAGGTAGCAGATAATATCAATATTTTGGGCAGCATCAGGAAAGAGAGAGTAGTTAAGCCTTTCATATAAATATGGTGTGGCATTTGAGGATGGGAAAGCTTGGAGGAAAGGAAGGAAAGGAGAGGGTGAGGACTAAGTTAAGAATGGCAACTTGGCCGGGCGCGGTGGCTCACACCTGTAATCCCAACATTTTGGGAGGCTGAAGTGGGTAGATTATGAGATCAGGAGATCAAGACCATCCTGACCAACATGGTGAAACCCCATCTCTTAAAAAAAAAAATGGCAACTTGGGTTTAGGAAGAAGAGGAGAAATCAATGAAGAAAACAGAGGTAGTGCCAAAAAATACAGTATCTGCTGTAGGGATTAGCAGCTTTTTCTTGATTTTTGTCTTAATATTTCTAAGTGATGGAAAAAATTACTATATTCTAGACATTTAACAAGATTAAAAATATTAATAAAAGATGATCAGTGTGGTTTTCATTCAAGACTGTAACAATATGTATATATCCAAGAAAATTTAATTCTGACTTTAAAAAATTGTTTTACTCGTATAAATTTAGGGACACGAGTGTAATTTTGTTACATGCGTAGATTGTATAGTGGTCAAGTCAGGGCCGTTAGGGTATCCATCCTCTGAATAATGTACATTGTGCCCATTAAGTAATTTCTCATCATCTGTCTCCTCACCCTTTCAGGTCTCCATTATCTATCATTCCATTCTTTACATCCTCATTTTTTTTTTTTATATTTTTTATTTTGAGCCAGAGTCTTCCTCTGTTGCCCAGGCTGGAGTCCAGTGGCGCTATCTCGGCTCACTGCAGCCTCTGCCTTCTGGGTTCCAGCAATTCTCCTGCATCAGCCTCCCGAGTAGCTGGGATTACAGGTGCATACCACCATGCCCAGCTACTGATTTTCGTTTACTAGGTGTATTAGGCTGTTTTTGCATTGCTATAAAGAAATACCTGAGACTGAATATTAAACAGACTTAACTTGTTTTTTTTATAAATTCTTCTTTAATTAGCTCACGGTTCTGTGGGCTGTACAGGAAGCATAGCAGCATCTGCTTCTGGGGAGGTCTCAGGAAGTCTCTAATCATGGCTGAAGGCAAAGGGGGAGCATGGTGAGAATGGGAGCAAGAAAGAGAAAGAGAAGTGGGGGCAAGGTGCCACACACTTTTAAATGCCAGCTCACTTATCACCAAGAGGTTGGCCCAAGCCATTCATATGGAATCTGCCCCCATGATTTAAGCACCTTCCACCAGGTCCCACCTCTAGCATTGGGGATTACAATTCAGCATGAGATTTGGGAAGGAAAGATATCCAAACTATATCACTAGATCTGGACCTTATTATTTATTTTTGGAACTTAGTCATATCTGAGGATGTATATTGTAGAAATCCACAGAACCATCTAATATTGGACTTCTGCTTAGTTAGGTCTTATCTATCTGAAACATAATATTCATTTTGCAGAGATTATTTTCTTTAGGATTTGAGGAAATCTTTACTATTTATAAATTATTTATACAGTACTAAAATTTTTGGAGATGTACATTTTAGATGTTGTTTAATTGAAACCTGGAAATACTGTTAATTTGCTTTTTAAAGTCTTAAAATCAGGATTACCAGATTCTAAATTAATGGAGTTTAAATTAAAAAGATTACAAGACATTTTTGCAGTTTTATTCTTGTTAATTTTGTCACAACTTTGGAATCCTACCTTGTTTATTTGCTTCTTCAAGTTAGATTTCCCAGTGAAATGTTCAGTATCACATAAAGTCTTACGAAATGGCTCATTGCACTTTGAACCTTGAGTCAAGGAAGTGAAATTTATTGATACATTGTTGGTATAATAGATCTCCTGTTTATGGTTTTTCAAATAATAAGTGTCTTAGAAGACCATGTTAGAATAATCTGCATGCTTTTATCAAACATACTAATTATATGATTGCTGATATTGCTTTAGATACTACATAGAAGTAGTAGGTATTCACTAAACTGGAAATTTCATTTGACCTGGTTTAGCTTTTGCCTTGTTCTCAGTCACATTGATAAAAATATAAGATTTTTCTTTATCTTTAAGAATAATGACACCTTTTGGCTGAGAATTTTATGTTTGTTATGTATACATAATAGTTCTCATACACTTTATATAAGCTTGTATTTCTGTTTCTCTATTATCTTGGCATGTTTTCTTCAAATGACATTTCTTAACCTCTGAAGGTTAATACAGTCCTTTGTAATGGACTTCTGTTTTCTAATTTCTCAGTGTATGACAAATGAATTCTACTTTGTTAAATTATTAGGTAACTTTAAGTTTTCTAAGTCCTAGAATTTTAACATTCATCAGTCTTTAATTTCTGTCATTAAGGTCATTAGATATAAATGAGTTTATGAGTAGATTTAAAAAATAAAACATAATCCTTCCCTTAACACACTTTTCCACCATTTGGTTGAATTGCTAAAAAAACCTGATGAATTTTGATAAATTACATTTTATCCATTACTTTATTTTTTACCAGTTATTTAAAACACATGAGCCAAAGCCAGAATACTTGGTAATGAAAATGAGGTGTTTTAGAGGAAAGAAAGGTTGTGCTGTTGTTTTTACTTGAAGTCTGTTGCGTTTCTTTACAGAAATTTCAAATCTCTTGCTTCCTGTTTCTCATGATGGTGGCATTATATACCTTTAAAAATAAAATGTGAGCTATAGGTAAAATGGATAATGGTTAATTTTTTTAATAAATATCTAGACTTGTGAATTTGAAATTTATTAAAACTTTGTAGGTTTTATTCTATTTCTCTTGGGAACATATAATGATTTGTACTTTGTGATTTTTGTCATATGCTAGAGACTTCAGGATACTGTAGCAAATACCTGTCTTATTTATTTTTTAAAATTTTTCCTGAACACTGCCTGTTGATATCGGTCTTAAAAGTTACTTTTGATGTAGTTCACAAATGTACCAGATAATTATTTCATTGTTTTTAATGCTTAAAGTTTTCATTTGTATTAGGATTTTTAGTATGATTTTAAAGTTTTGAAGTTACTCTGCTGCTAGAAGTCTAATATTGGGACTTACTATTCATGAACTAGGAATTGACTTTTATACAAGTAATAGGACCTTATTTTGAAGGGTCAAACTGGAGAAAATCTTATATTGTTTATATTTTTATTTCATTTATTTCCATTGATTTGCTTTAGATCAAGATTACAGATGCAGAATCCATATTTTGTGTGTATTGCTCATATTAATCACTAAAATAGTTTTTGACAGCTTGACAGCTAAAGACATTCCTGTGAAATGATACTAGTATGTATTTAACCATGCAGATCCTCAGTTTGTGGTCTGCCAGCTAAAGGTGAAGATATATTCCTCCAATTCAGGACCCACACGACGGGAAGACAAGTTTATGTACTTTGAGTTCCCTCAGCCATTACCTGTGTGTGGTGATATCAAAGTAGAGTTCTTCCACAAACAGAACAAGATGCTAAAAAAGGTTTGTACTTTACTTTTATTGGGAGAAATAATCCAAAATAAGGACATTTTAAAAGCTGTGTTTTATTTTATGACTGACAGCTAAGGAATTATAATTTGTTTTCTATTAGATCTGCAGGTGTTTTGCTTACTGCGGCATTGGTGAGACATTATAAGGATAAATAATCCTGTTTGAAGGAAAAGGCCATACGGCATTGTAATGTGAGAGGGATTTTCCTTAACAAGGATGGTTAACTGAGAAGAAATTAGCATGGGACCAAGATTTTAAAAATTTTGGTCTATAAGTAGAGATGAGATGTGTTCTTTGGTCTTATATAGTGACACAAACCACTTTTTCTCCATTTTGACTTACGTTTCTTTTCCTTTCCCTTTTTTTTTTTTTTCCTTTTTGTTAGTGACAGGGTCTCGTTCTGTTACCCAGGCTAAGTAGCTAAGACTATAAGCATGTGCCACCACACCCAGCTTATGTTTTTATTTTATTTTTGTAGGGACAGGGTCTTACTTATTGCCCAGGCTGGATCTCAAACTCCTGGGCACCAGCAATCCTCATGCTTCGGCCTCCCAAAGTGTTGGAATTATAGGCTTGAGCCACCATGCCTTCCCTTATGTTTCTTAAGACTTGATTATTTTCTATTTAGCCTCTGTGGATTTACTGATTAGTTTTTTAACTAGGAGAGAAATCAGTATGAAGAAGAAGTAATAAAGAATGAAAACGTCATATTTAAATGTTCAGGTTTAGAAAGTTAGTGAGGTTTGAATTTTACTGGTCTGTATTTACAGAAAGCAATGACCTATTTTAAAACCAACTATCTTCATTTAAAATATCAAATGTGAATATTTAAAATGAGACTCAGGTACAACATTTTTAGGTAGTAATGAAGAAAAGCACTAACTTTGTATTGTTACTGCCTTGTTAAACATACTAGATAGCATAGTGCCAATCTTTAAACATTCTCAATCCTAGGATTTATTTAATTTTTCTGATTTTTAGCTTTTCTTTTGAAAGAAAATAAGAGGAAGTTTCATTTACTGCAAAATTATTTATTAAATGCTGATTTGATGTATTAGAAGAAATATTTTCTTTATCCAGAATCCAAGTAGCTGGAAAAAAAAAAATCACAATATGGTAAACTTTTTTTTTTTTTTAACCAGAAATCCATTTCCTATTATCTGTATAAATAAAAGTTAAATATATCACAGTAACTTTGAAAAATTATATTTTGATAATCCAGGAAGTGTTAGCCGCTGTTTTAAAATTAAGATAACTAGTAAGTTTTATTTTGCTTTCAAAAATAGGCATCTACATCATTATCTCTACATACCTTTAGGAATTTACTAATTCTTATTTCCATTCATCTGTACTTTAACACATGCAAAACTGAAGGTTAGATTAAATATTTATGATATATTTGTTTATCTTTGATTACATAAATTTCCATTTTATGTGATTTTCCCTGCCTTAAGTATATGCTGTGATTAAAACAAAAAGTTTTAATATAACCCATATATATGGAATTCACCTTTTTGTTATTTAAATATTACTAGCTTATTTTCTTCTAAGTAAAATACAATTACTGGTTAAAATAATTAAAATAAGCAAAAAAAATTTTTAAAGGCTTGTATACAGGGTGGCTTTGCCAGGTACCATTAAAAGATGCAATAAAATTTAAGACATAAGATCCTTGTGGATCTTATTTTCAGGGGCAGGGGAACTTGAAGATAAATTAGAATAAAAGATTTCTTTTTCTTTTTCTTTTTTTTTTGAGATGGAGTCTTGCTCTGTTGCCCAGGCTGGAGGGCAGTGGCATGATCTCAGCTCACTGCAACCTCCACCTCCCAGGTTCAAGAGATTCTGCTGCCTCAGCCTCCCGAGTAGCTGGGACTACAGGTGTGTACCACCATGCCCGGCTAATTTTTTGTACTTTTAGTAGAGACAAGGTTTCACTGTGTCAGTCAGGATGGTCTTGATATCCTGACCTCATGATCCACCCACCTCAGCCTCCCCACGTGCTGGGATTACAGGCAGGAGCCACCATGCCCAGACTAAATTAGAATAAAAGATTTAAATGGCATTTTAAGGTACCAGAAAAGATGCCATGAGGCTGTACATCATTAATTGCCAAAAGATTCATACAGGCCAGATTTCTATGTTGGTCAATAAAGGTTTAAAGTGATGAACTTTGTTTGTGGTTTTTTATTAAGATGATATTATCTCATTAGTAAAAAGTGATTTTTTTTAAGAACAGACATTTTATACCATAAAAATAAATCAGTGGTACTCTTCCCTACCCCCTCATATATATTTTCAAAGTATTCAAGCATATATTGTCATGTAAGAAAATGGAGCTTCTCGGCTGGGTGCGGTGGCTCACGCCTGTAATCCCAACACTTTGGGAGGCTGAGGCAGGAGGATTACCTGAGGTCAGGAGTTTGAGACCAGCCTGGCCAACATGGCGCAAAACCACATTTCTAATAAAAATACAAAAATTAAGCTGTGCAGGTGGCTCACGCCTGTAATTCCAGCACTTTGGGAGGCCGAGGTGGGCGGATCACAAAGTCAGGAGATCGAGACCATCCTGGCTAACTAACATGGTGAAACCCCATCTCTACTAAAAATACAAAAAAAATCAGCTGGGCGTGGTGGGGCATGCCTGTAATCCCAGCTACTCGGGAGGCTGAGGCAGGAGAATTGCTTGAACCCTGAGGTGGAGGTTGCAGTGAGCCAAGATTATGCCATTGCACTGCAGCCTGGGCAACAAGAGTGCAACTCCATCTCAAAAAAAAAAAAAAAAAAAAAAAAGCAGTGGAGCCTCTCATGTTTGTATTGCTGTAGGGGTAAACATGTATTTGCCGTGCATCATCAGGGAAGTTGCACTTACCTTCCAAGGACTTTTGTTAAGGTAAATCTTGGAATATTTAGCTCATTTGAAATTCAGAAAAAATTAAATCCATATCTGAATTTTGTTTATATATATGTATACATAAACCAAAAACATTTTTAAAGCTAGTATTAGGTTAGAAAAGAGGTTTTTTGCTTAAAATTTTAAGACAAAAGTAATTTAACTTAGATCTTGTGAGATTATATTTTTGGTTTAAAATTTGAGTGACAAAAAATCATGTAAACAAATGCAACAGAAAACTCAGATTGCCATATAATAGTCTTAGTATTTACTTTTTATGAAAATATCAGATGAGTTTATTTTGTTGACTTGTTGGCAAATGTTTAACATAGGTAACATATTTTCTTTTTTTAAAGAGTAAAATATTAAAATACGTATGTCATTTTCTTTCTCTTTTTTTTCTTTTCCTTTTTTTTTTTTCCTTAGGACAAAATGTTTCACTTTTGGGTAAATACATTCTTCATACCAGGACCAGAGGAAACCTCAGAAAAAGTAGAAAATGGAAGTCTGTGTGATCAAGAAATTGATAGCATTTGCAGTATAGAACGTGCAGATAATGACAAGGAATATCTAGTACTTACTTTAACAAAAAATGATCTGGACAAAGCAAATAAAGACAAAGCCAACCGATACTTTTCTCCAAATTTTAAGGTCAGTTAATTAAACATTTTATAGGGGTTGATGATTTGTGTATATGTGATGTGTGTTTAATTCTAGGTGTACAGCTGATGAAGAACTTGCTTGACAAGTTTTTAAATTGTGTATTATTTAGAAGCAGTGTTTATGTAGCAGTAACCTGAAAGTTTTTAATAAAATACCTGATATACACAGAGTCAGAAAAGCTGCATTTTTCCTTTTCCCAATTCATTGTTGTCATTTGGTGAAATCTGAGGCAAATGTACAGGGAGGGGGGTTAAATGACTGGGATATGAAGTAGGGATGGACGAGGAAAGAAATGAATGGAAACTCAGTCATTTGGGAATGATTCATACGGAATGTTTTTACTGCTTCCACTCCTGTCTCCCTTCCAATTTATTCTCAACCCCTCAAAGTGGCCTTAAAAATAGACTTCATTATGTCACTTCTGTTTTCACTTTATAAAGACCTTGTGTTTTTTGTTTTTTTACCATGACGTACAAGGACCAGCATAATTTAGCACAGGCCTACCTCCTACATCAGCCCTAGTCACCTTCTCTCCTTGCTTCTTGAGATTCAGACATACTGGTCTCTCTTCAGTTCTTCAAAATGCTAACCTCTGCCTCTAATCTTTCCAGTTCTTTTCCTTCTCCCTGTACCTTTCTATCCCAGCCTTTTCCCTGACCTTCATCACATAGCTGTCTTCATATTTCCAGCCTTAGCTTCAATCTCATATTCTCTGAAGGCCTCTGATTGTCCTCCCATTATGCTTTTTAAAAGATCCTATTTCCTTATTTTGTGTCTTAGAATTATTTGGTTTGTCTCATTTTTGTCTATATGTGATATGTGTATTTGTACATAGGTATATATATCTACTTGTAGACAAGAATTCTTCAAATTAAAAAACTCTGATTTGTAAAACATTCCCAAATGGTTATTGGCCATTTTTTTTCTTCCCCTTTCCTATTTCTTATTCTACCTGATTTCCCCCTGTCCATTCACCATACCCTTTTCTTTCTCTTTTTTACTCTCTCTTAATTTTTCATTCAATTTTTATAACATGTAACAAATCTAACTATAGCTTCTGAGTATTAAGAATGTTGCTAGTAGTATTTTGCCTGTAATCCCAGCACTTTGGGAGGCTGAGGCGGGTGGATCACTTGAGGCCAAGAGTTTAAAAGGCCAGTATGGTGAAACCCTGTCTGTACTAAAAACACAAACCTTAGCTGGGTGTGGTGTCCCACACGTGTAATCCCAGCTACTTGGGAGGCTGAGGCATGAGAATTGCCTGAGTCTGGGAGGCAGAGGTTGCAGTAAGCCGAGATCACGCCAGTGCACTTCAGCCTGGGTGACAGAGTGAGACTCTGTCTCCTCAAAGAAAAAAAATTGCTAGTAATAGTAATACTTAAAAAACAGTAAAGGGGCCTCTACATGTTTTAAGTGAAAATAGATCTAATATTAAATGCCTTTAGCTCTTAAATTTAAGTGTTGAGAAGTTTCCCTTTTTAAAACAATTTTAATATATAATAATTGTATATATTTATGGGATACAGAGTGATATTTTCATATATGAAGTCTATGATGATCAAATCAGGGTAATTAGCATATAGATCACCTCAAACATTTGTCATTTTTTTGTGTCGGGAACATTCAAAATTCTATCTTCTAGCTATTTGAAAATATACAATAAATTATTGTTGACTAGTTACAGTTCTGTAGAACACTATAATTTATTCCTCCTGTCTGTAATTTTGTATCTGTTAACCAACATCTTCCTATCCTCCCCTCTCCCTCCCTTCTAAGCCTCTAATAATCACACTCCTGTGAGTTCAACTTTTTGAGCTCCCATATGTGAGTGAGAACATGCAGTATTTATCTTTCTGTACCTGACTGATATTAACATCATTTCCTCCAAGATAGACATTCTCTTTAAAAATCTACAGGTTTCCTTTGTTTTCTCTAAATCTGCGTTTTGCTCAACTATTAACCTTTAAAATGTCTTTTCCTTCTAGTTTTATTGTTTTCTGTTTCAATATTGTAAGATGTTTTATATTTGTGATTACAAATAAAAACTCTGTTATTAGTAAACAAATACAATGTCATATAGTGGTAAGTGCTATAAAAAGAGAGACAGGATAGAGAGTAATCTTGGTTTGTGTGTTTTTTGGTTTTTAGCTAGGATGATGAGAGAAGGCCTAGCCAAGCAGATAATGTTTAAGCAGAGGCCTAAATCATATGAGTGACTTATGCAAATCTCTGGGAAAAGAGGGAAAAGTAGAGATGCAAAAGCCTTTAGGCAAGAATGAGCTTGGTATATTTGAAGAGTGGATAAGTCATTTTGACTAAAACAGAGTAGACAAGAAAACCAGTCCACGTGTAAAGATACTTGTGCGTGTTCAGCATAGGAAGGATATAATCTGAATTTTGTGTTTAATATTCCCTGTGTTCATGCTTTCAAAATATAGATAAGTGAGGAAAGTAGGGAGAAGGGGTAATAATGAAAGCTGAGAGATAGTTGAGGTGCTTGAATGGTTTAGTAAAGGTGAGAGATGATGTTTTCTTCTTGTTGCCCCTCACTGCTTAGCATAGTGGCAGTGAAGGGTAACAAGAAGCTGTCAGATTAAGTAAAAGCGTTTACTGATGGAGTGGATGTTGGTTGTAAGAGAAGAAGAATTGATAATGACTCTTAGATAATAGGGGAGGGGCTGTGAATATAATATAATGAAGAAGGGATTTGATGTCAGATCTGATTTACATCTCAAATCCACTACCTACTATTTATAGATATGTGGCCTTTAACAAGTTCCCTAACCTTTCTGGGCCTTAGCTACCTCTCCTTGAAAATGGAAATACCTAACATGTAGGGTTGTTTTGACAGTTATTTTCACTATGCATGTAAAGGCCTTTGGCTCTCTGTTTAGACCACTTTATAAGGTTACTGTCCCTCTCCTTCCTCCCTTTAGGTGGAGTTTTTAGGGCTCATAAATTCTAAATATCAGTGTTGATCAGTAGTTTGTGTTTGTGGAGTGTTGTTTATATCAAAAAAATACATTGAAGTCGGGTACAGTGGCTCACGCCTAAAATCCCAACACTTTGGGAGGCCAAGGTAGGCAGATCACATGAACTAAGGAGTTTGAGACCAGCCTGGGTAACATGGTGAAACCCTGTCTCTACAGAAAAATGCAAAAAGTAAACTAGCTGGGGGTGGTGGCATGAGCCTGGAAGTTTGAGGCTGCAGTGAGCTGTGAAGGTGCCACTGCATTCTAGCCTGGGTGACAGAGCAAGACTGTCTAGAAAGAAAGAAAGAAAAAGAGAAAAAGAAAAGAAGAGAAAAGAAAAAAGAAAAGGAAAGGAAGGAAGGAAAAGAGAGGGAAGGAAGGAATTGATTTTTAGATAGCTAGTAAGAAAAACATTCTTTTTGAACTCAGCCATTTGTGAATTGAATTTTATAATTGAAAGGCTATATTATCTAAACTATTGATAGCTTTCAATCTTCATTTGTTTTGTAGAATCATTTAGTTAATGTTTGAAGCTTATATTCCTTAAAAAATAAATTGAGACCAGGCACAGTGGCTCACACCTGTAATCATAGCACTTTGGTGGCTGAGGCAGGTGAATTGCCTAAGCTCAGGAGGTTGAGGCCAGTCTGGGCAACATGGTGAAACCCCATCTCTACTAAAATACAAAAAGTTAGCTGGGTATGGTGGTGTACACCTGTAGTCCCAGCTGTTCAGAAGGCTGAGGCATGAGAATTGCTTGAAGCCAGGAGGCGGAGGTTGCAGTGAGCCAAGATCATGCCACTGCACTCCAGCCTGGGCGACAGCCTGATAGTCTATCAGTGTGTTAATTTCAGTACCTAGCAAGAAAGAAAATGTTGAATATCTTAAGAAGAGGGTCATTTAAAAGGCCTCTTAAAGATCGTGTTTGTTATAGTGCTTAAAAATTAATGTGTTTATCTGTAAAATGGAATAAAAAAGTTAATCTGTTAAAAATATATTTCACTAAATAATTTAAGATGAGTCATATTTGTGGATTTTCATTTAAAATTTTCTTTCTCTAGGTGAAGCTGTACTTCACAAAAACAGTAGAGGAGCCATCTAATCCAGAAGCTAGCAGTTCAACTTCTGTAACACCAGATGTTAGTGACAATGAACCTGATCATTATAGATATTCTGACACCACTGACTCTGATCCAGAGAATGAACCTTTTGATGAAGATCAGCATACACAAATTACAAAAGTCTGAATTTTTTTTTTATCAAGAGGGATAAAACACCATGAAAACAAACTTGAATAAACTGAAAATGGACCTTTTTTTTTTTTAAATGGCAATAGGACATTGTGTCAGATTACCAGTTATAGGAACAATTCTCTTTTCCTGACCAATCTTGTTTTACCCTATACATCCACAGGGTTTTGACAACTTGTTGTCCAGTTGAAAAAAGGTTGTGTAGCTGTGTCATGTATATACCTTTTTGTGTCAAAAGGACATTTAAAATTCAATTAGAATTAATAAAAATGGCACTTTCCCATTTTATTCCAGTTTTATAAAAAGTGGAGACAGACTGATGTGTATACGTAGGAATTTTTTCCTTTTGTGTTCTGTCACCAACTGAAGTGGCTAAAGAGCTTCGTGATATACTGGTTCACATCCTACCCCTTTGCACTTGTGGCAACAGATAAGTTTGCAGTTGGCTAAGAGAAGTTTCCAAAGGGTTTTGCTACATTCTAATGCATGTATTCAGGTTAGGGGATTGGAGGGAATGCTCAGAAAGGAAATACATTTTATGCTGGACTCTGGACCATACACCATCTCCAGCTATTTACACACACCTTTCTTTAGCATGCTACAGTTATTAATCTGGACATTCGAGGAATTGGCCGCTGTCACTGCTTGTTGTTTGCGCATTTTTTTAAAAGCATATTGGTGCTAGAAAAGGCAGCTAAAGGAAGTGAATCTGTATTGGGGTACAGGAATGAACCTTCTGCAACATCTTAAGATCCACAAATGAAGGTATATAAAAATGTCATAAGAAACACAGCAACAATGACTTAACCATATAAATGTGGAGGCTATCAACAAAGAATGGGCTTGAAACATAAAAATTGACAATGATTTATTAAATATGTTTTCTCAATTGTAATGACTGCTCCATCTCCTGTGTAATCAAGGCCAGTGCTAAAAGTCAGATGCTATTAGTACCTACATCAGTCAACAACTTAACACACTTATTAGTTTCCAATCATATACCTGCTGTGGATGCTTCATCTGCTGCCTGCAAGCTTCTTTTTTCTCATTAAATATAAAATATTTTGTAATGCTGCACAGAAATTTTCAATTTGAGATTCTACAGTAAGTGTTTTTTTTCTTTGAAGATTTATGATGCACTTATTCAATCCAATAGCTGTCAGCCGTTCCACCCTTTTGACCTTACACATTCTATTACGATGAGTTTTGCAGTTTTGCACATTTTTTAAATGTCATTAACTGTTAGGGAATTTTACTTGAATACTGAATACATATGATGTTTATGTTAAAAAGGACATTTGTGTTAAAAAGGAAATCAGAGTTGCAGTAAACTCTCAACACTGCACAAAAAAAAAAAGATTTGATTTTTCAGTAGAATTGTCCTACATGTGCTTTACTGGTTTGCTATTGAAAGAATAGGGGTTTTTTTAATGTGCAGTGTTGAATCGTTTCTTCATAGTGCTACCCCAAGTTGGGACTAAGGCTTCAATTTCACTTCTTAAAAAATATCATCATATATTTGATATGCCCAGACTGCATACAATTTTAAGTGGAGTACAACTACTATTGTAAAGCTAATGTGAAGATACTATTAAAAAGGATTTTTTTTTCCAGAAATTTGGTGTCTTCAAATTATATCTTCACCTTGACATTTGAATATCCAGCCATTATATTTCTTAATGGTATAAAATTTCATTTTCAATAACTTATTGGTGCTGAAATTGTTCACTAGCTGTGGTCTGACCTAGTTAATTTACAAATACAGATTGAATAGGACCTACTAGAGAAGCATTTATAGAGTTTGATGGCAAATAGATTAGGCAGAACTTCATCTAAAATATTCTTAGTAAATAATGTTGACATGTTTTCCATACCTCGTCAGTTTCATGCAAAAATTTTTAAATTTTTAACAAAGCTCTTAGGATTTACACATTTATATTTAAACATTGATATATATTGATTGATTGCTCATAAGTTAAATTGATAAAGTTAGAGACAACTATTCCTAACACTTCACCATTAAAATTTATATGCCACCTTGTCTTTCATAAAAACTGAAAATTCTTACCTAAAATGAAAATCGATGTTTTGAAGATAGTTATTAATACTATTTTTTGTTACAATTTTGGGCACTGCATATTAAAACATAACTTTTATTGTTCCAATATGTAACATGGAGGGCCAGGTCATAAATAATGACATTATAATGGGCTTTTGCACTGTTATTTTTCCTTTGGAATGTGAAGGTCTGAATGAGGGTTTTGATTTTGAATGTTTCAATGTTTTTGAGAAGCCTTGCTTACATTTTATGGTGTAGTCATTGGAAATGGAAAAATGGCATTATATATATTATATATATAAATATATATTATACATACTCTCCTTACTTTATTTCAGTTACCATCCCCATAGAATTTGACAAGAATTGCTATGACTGAAAGGTTTTCGAGTCCTAATTAAAACTTTATTTATGACAGTATTCATAATTAGCCTGAAATGCATTCTGTAGGTAATCTCTGAGTTTCTGGAATGTTTTCTTAGACTTTTTGGATGTGCAGCAGCTTACCTGTCTGAAGTTACTTGAAGGCATCACTTTTAAGAAAGCTTACAATTGGGCCCTGTACCATCCCAAGTCCTTTGTAGCTCCTCTTGAACATGTTTGCCATATTTTTGAAAGGATAGTTGAATAAATAGCATCACCATTCTTTGCTGTGGCACAGGTTATAAACTTAAGTGGAGTTTACCGGCAGCATCAAATGTTTCAGCTTTAAAAAATAAAAGTAGGGTACAAGTTAAATGTTTAGTTCTAGAAATTTTGTGCAATATGTTCATAACGATGGCTGTGGTTGCCACAAAGTGCCTCGTTTACCTTTAAATACTGTTAATGTGTCATGCATGCAGATGGAAGGGGTGGAACTGTGCACTAAAGTGGGGGCTTTAACTGTAGTATTTGGCAGAGTTGTCTTCTACCTGCCAGTTCAAAAGTTCAACCTGTTTTCATATAGAATATATATACTAAAAAAATTCAGTCTGTTAAACAGCCTTACTCTGATTCAGCCTCTTCAGATACTCTTGTGCTGTGCAGCAGTGGCTCTGTGTGTAAATGCTATGCACTGAGGATACACAAAAATACCAATATGATGTGTACAGGATAATGCCTCATACCAATCAGATGTCCATTTGTTATTGTGTTTGTTAACAACCCTTTATCTCTTAGTGTTATAAACTCCACTTAAAACTGATTAAAGTCTCATTCTTGTCATTGTGTGGGTGTTTTATTAAATGAGAGTTTATAATTCAAATTGCTTAAATCCATTGAAGTTTTAATTAATGGGCAGCCATATGTGAATAAAAAGTTTTCAGGTTTTTTTTCCTGCTGTCCTTCAAAGCCTGCTATTAAAAAAGCATGGCCTTTCTTAGCTTGGGAGTAGAGTATCTGTCTACTCATGTTTAGGAAAAGCACTTACTCTTAGGGCTTTATTCATCACTTCATAAATTGTATAAGAACATTAAATAGCATTCTAGTCCTGAAAAAGTTCAAGATTCTTGGAAAATTGTGCATATTTTTGTTTTATTAAGCCAGATGTTTGAAGATAATTCCCCAGAATGGATTTGCTACTTTAGATTTCAATTGTGTGGCTTTTCTTTATAATTCTATACTCTGCCATCAGCATATGGAAAACTTCAACTCATCATGACTTGTGCCATATAAAAATTGATATTTCAGAATAGTCTAAAGGACTTTTTGTACTTGAATTTAACCATGTTTCTAATATTCTTTAAAACTTGAAGACTAAAGCATATCCTTTCAACAAAGCATAGTGAGGTAATAAGTGAAAGTGTAGTTTGTACAAGTATTTTAAAAATAGACTATTAATGTTACAGTGGGATTTAACTATTTCAAGTTTACATTTTCTCCATGTGATTTTTTAAAAAAGTAAATGAAAAATGTGCAATAATGTAAAATATGAAGTGTATGTGTACACACATTTTTAGGTATCTTAGGTATACATATGGTTGAAAACTACTGGAGTCTAAAATTATAACAAGATATTTTGGTGATGTTTGAAAAATAGAAATGTGCTAGTTTTGTTTTTATATCATGTCCTCAGTATGTTGTAGTATGAGCTGGCTTGGTTCAGTAAATGCCATCACCATTTCCATTGAGAATTTAAAACTCACCAGTGTTTTAATATGCAGGCTTCCAAAGGCTTATGAAAAAAATCAAGACCCTTAAATCTAGTTATTTTGCTGCTAATATGAAACTCTTGGTTCTTTTATTTTTGCCAGATAATTAGACATACATCTAAAGCTTAGTCTTAAATGGCTTGAGTATAGCAGTTGATTAGCAGTGCTGTTGCCAGTGCAGAGAGAAATATTTGTGAATGGAAACAAGAATATTCAGTCCAAATTGTTCTAAGGACAGTACCTGAAAACTAGGAAAACAGAATAATGGAAAAAAAACTTTTAAAGATGAAATGTTGGAGCTGACTTTCCTATAGGATTAATTATATGCAGCTATAGAGAGGCTAATGATTGTCACCAGTTTTTGAGAGCAAATTATTTTATGACCATAATCTTGCTATTTTTCCATCTTTCAAGAGATCTTCCTTTAATACATATATGGAAATGTGGGTAGCCAGTCAGTCAAATTCATATTGGTTGGTAGCTTTAAAAAGTTTGTAATGTGAAGACAAGAAAGGACAAAATAGTTTGCTTTGGTGATAGTACTCTGGTTCTTAAGCTAGGTATTTTGAGACTACTTCCCCATCACAACAACAGTGAAATAATCACTCATCCTACCACCAGGAGACATAGCCATTATTAATATGTTAGTGACTATACAATCATTTTTTCTGTATATCCATGTATATTTTTAAAACATGAAATGTATACTGTAAATAATCTCAAAGCCTTTTAGCTTAGTATATCTGTCATGGATTTGTAGGATGTTCTATTCATCAAGAAATGGACCGTGATTTGATTACTTTCTAATGCCACAGATGCAGATTACATGCAGTTATTGAAAGTCCTTTCCACTTCAGTGGGTCAATCGTGAATGTTTAAATAGTGTTGGCATTAGGATGATACATGTGTAAGTAAATAAAAGTAACATTTGTTTAGCACAGACAAGCTTAATACATTGTAGATGTTTCTCTTCATAAAGCCTCTTAAACATTTCCATTTGGAATTCTGGGTTAAATAGAATGTGTGAAACACTGTATTAGGAAACTTCATCACTTTTCCACTTCCTTATAGTTTGAACTTTTCAGTTTTTGTAGTTCCTAAACAGTTGCTCAATTTAGAGCAAATCAACACCTGCCAAAAAAAAAAAAAGGTGGGGGGGTACTATTGGCTTATCAGTTGTCTTTAAATTCAAATGTTCATGTGACTTTTATCACATCAAAAAATATTTCATTAATGGTTCACCTTTAGCTCTGAAACTTATCTTCTTTAGTAACTATGATGGGCTTATAAAATCGTGCAACTCTTTTTGACAGTTATTTGAGAATTTTGGCAAAAAATATTTAGCTGAGGGCAGTATATAACTTATAAACCAATATATTACTATTTTAAGAACATTTTTACATATAAGTAAACTGCCATATTTGAGCATAACTACATTTAAAAATAAAGCTGCATATTTTTAAATCAAGTGTTTAACAAGGATTTATATTTTTTATTTTTTTTAATTAAAAATAATTTATATTTCCTCTGTTGCATGTGGTTTCTCATCTGTCCTTATAACGGTTAGAGATTTTATTTGTGTGGAATGGAGCAAGGCTTGCAGTCACGGTTCTAGTGTTTCAGTTTGCCAAGTCTGTTTACTGCAGTGAAATTCATCAAATGTTTAAGTGTGTTTTTCTGTAGCCTATCATTTATTGGCTTTTTAAAAAATATACATCTTTAGGATTTTCTGCCTGCTCTATCCAGTTGTCCAAATGATACCCTTTCAGCTTCTATTTTCTTTTTCCATTAAATTGCCATCATGTCCTCATGTGCAGTTTTAAATGTGTGTTTGTGTTTGTGTGTGTGTGTGTGTGTGTGTGTGTGTGTGTGTGAATTTGATTTTCAAGAGTGCTAGACTTCCAATTTGAGAGATTAAATAATTTAATTCAGGCAAACATTTTTCATTGGAATCGCACAGTTCATTGTAATGAAAATGTTAATCCTGGATGACCTTTGACATGCAGTAATGAATCTTGGATATTAATGAATTTGTTAGTAGCATCTTGATGTGTGCTTTTATAAGTTATTTTCAAAGTTGTGCATTAAACCAAAGTTGGCATACTGGAAGTGTTTATATCAAGTTCCATTTGGCTACTGATGGACAAAAAATAGAAATGCCTTCCTATGGAGAGTATTTTTCCTTAAAAAAATTAAAAAGGTTAATTATTTTGACTGTTTGGTTTTAAACTTTTTATTCATCCAACAAATACCAAGTCCCTTCTGTATATACGGGTTTGGAATACATTAGTATTCAAAACAAACACACTGTCCCTGCCCTTGAAGAGTTTACAGAAGAAGAAACAGAATTTACAAAAATAATTATGAAATGTGACACAAATTATGAAAAGTGAGGTGCATGTGATAATGATTATCAAACATGCTCCCCCAAATTTCCACCCCCTTGCAGTTGAATGAGGCCTATGTAACTAGTTCATTGTAATGTAATACAGAAAGTAGTGTGACACTCTGCTTTCTCTGTAAAGGCAATGAAAAACTTTACCATCCAGATTCTCTCTTCTCTTACTACTCTGATTAGGGATTTTGCATGTTCTAGATGGTGTAGCTCTCTCAGTCCGATTCTTGAGTAACATTGGAGCAGAACTCAAATTCTCCCTTCTACCACACTAAACTTGTTAGACATTAGCATGAACAAGAAATAAACTATTTAGACTGATACTTAGGGACAATTTGTTATAGTGTTAAATTGCATCTCGAGTTTAACAATGTTTTGGAAGGACCAGGGAAGGGTTTCTTGAGCTACAAGAGGGAGTTAAGAATGAAGTAAAATGAAATATGACATCTTTAAATGACATGATACAATAAACTCTAAATTGCAAGCTATTCAGTAGTTACTGAGCACCAGGCATGTGTCACACACTGTTCTAGATGCTTGGGATACAAGTGGGTGAACAGCAGGACCCTGCCTTCATGGAGCCTACATTCTAGCAAGGGAAAGTAGACAACATACTATATGTAAGGTAATGCATGCTACACAGGAAACAGAGTTAGGTAAGGAAACTCAAGATTGCTGGATGTAGAGATTTCAGTGTTGAATTGGGTAACAGGCCTCACTGGGAAGGTAAGATTTGAAGACTGCTGAAACAGTGGCATTAGGATTTTCCTTCACTCTTTCAACCAGCGAGATGCACTCAGAACGCGCTATATATAATTTTATTCTTACCTTATACAACTCTGTACATTAGTTCTGAGTTTTTAAGATTATTATTGGCATATCTAGGGAGAATATTTAGGAATACCATCCGAATAGTCACAGTGTTCTAAAACCATTTTGTTTTCTAAATTGGTTTGGCAAACTCTATAAAACAACCTGTTCCTTTTAATTCTTCAAGTTGAGTTTTTTAATTTAAATTTTCTCATACTTTTTGTGTGTTTTGACAGTACTTAATATCACTTTTCAGAAGACGTTGGAAGTTCTGTTATGGCCTTAAACATTTCTGTAAAGCTGAAAGGAAATATCATTTATGATTTATTGATGAGAAACAGTTATAAATTTTGAGTTACTCAAAAAACAAAGAAAAGGGGTGAGATTTATGGCCTAGTGTTTTGCATTTTCATTCTTAAACGCATAAGCAAAAATCTCTGGAAAAGTACCAAATCTAAATAGTAAAAGAAATATTTATTCACAAAAAATATTTTCTATTTTTCCCTCACCTCTTACCACATCTCACCTCAAAATTCAAGAAGCTTAACTCTGTGATCAAAGGAAAATAGTATAATTGAATATTTGATGCTGTAGAAATTTACAACTATATAAAGGCATTATTAACGTTTTGGTGGTGTTCAGTTCCTTCCTCCTCTCAGGCCAGTCACATAAAAACGGACATGAAATTTTGAAAGAAAATGTTGACTCTTAACTTTTCCTCTTTTAATGCTTAATTTTAAAATAGATTTAAGCAACTTTAAAGACATTTTCGTGAGCAACTGCATTTTGTTTTTATCCTGAATTTAATGAGACTTTTTTCTTTTACATTTTACTTTGCTTTAGAAAGGATTTAAGGTAGCTGGATGGGTTTCCCGTTGTGAGAAAAATTGTCATGTAAATTTAGAAAAAAGTATTGTATATATCCCTTGACTATGGCTTAAGAGTTAGAATTTTCTTAGAATGTCTCCTGATCCTACCTCATTGGAATTTGAAAGTACATTCCAATAGTATTGTGAGCTGCTCCTTTAAACATTGATAAGTAGGCTTCAAGCCTAATTTCCAAGGAAATAGACCAGGCTTTTAGTGTAGGATTTATTATTCTGAAATACCTGAGAGTGAAAATAGTTATGTGTTCCTACTTAATATTAAACAGTTAAATGTGACCTGTAAATATTATAAAGTTTAGCAAAAATATGACCTGTAAAAATAATCTCTACTATGGTAATATTCTCTCAGTAATAAAATTTAGCTAAAGTAACCCAATTAACTGACATTAAAACATGTAGTGATATATGGGAGAACTATTAGTGAATTATAGTCATGTTTATACTTCTCTTTTCAATTATAACCATGTTTTTGAAATGAGATCTAATTTTTCCAGTCCTTATTACCTATAAGGAAGAGACGTGTATGTAAATTTCACAAATACCTACGAAAATTACCAAACTTCTTAAGTGTTATTCAGTATTTCTATCAAGATATCATTAACAGGAAAGCCTAACATTTTACATGGTTATTTTTAACAAGGGAAGTATAGTGGTTAATTAATTAGCTAATACTTCATTTACTGTGTATAGTCATCATAATTCATATGAATAATACATAGGCCTTTTAAGATTATTAGTACAGTATATTAAATAAATGCTCAAAAGAGAAAATACCTTTTAGTGTTTGATAAAAGAGTAGGCATAAGGTAAATTTTCCCTTCTGTTAGACTCAGCAGAACTATTTAATATGTTTAGCTGTCCTTGGAGAAGACAGCCACTGTTTCTGTAAAAATCCAATAGGATTAAAACAAAAATATCACTTTGAACATGATTTACTGAGGTAAAATCTTGGCTAGGAGACACTTGAAAGCTTAAGCAACTTGAATCTTTCTCTAGAAAATTACACACAATTCTACCTCAGAAAACTTGAAGACATTTAAAACTCAGAGGCGAAACTGTAATAAGTCAGCTCACCTACCTAAAGACCAAAGTGAAGGAGCACACAAGAAAGGAAGCTTAAGTAAGGAGAGAAAAGAAAGCAGAAGGAAAAGCATGGTGAGAGCCCAAATTAACTGACTACTGGGGGCTGCTACAGGGGATTGGAGAGAATAGCATTGTTCTGATCCCACAGTATGTGCCATGCTGCAGTAGGCATTTCACAGGCTTGACCCACCCTTCAAGGTAAGTGATTTCATCTCATTTTATGCACAAAGACTGAAAGGGAACTTAAATCATCCAGGTGTCTCTCACAACTAGTAAATAGAGAACTGGATTTGAACCCAGAGCAGTCTTATTTCTACCATATTATGCACACTACTTCTTAAACAGAATCAAGTTTGCAAAGCAAACAAAAAAAGTCTGGCCAGGTGCAGTGGCTCACGCCTGTAATCCCAGCACTTTGGGAGGCCGAAGGAGGTAGATTATTTGAGGTTAGGAGTTTGAGACCAGCCTGACCAACATGGTGAAACCCCGTCTCTATTACAAATACAAAAACGAACCAGATGTGTTGGTGGGTCCCTGTAATCCCAGCTACTCAGGAGGCTGAGGCAGGAGAATCGATTGAACCTGGGAGGTGGAGGTTGCAGTGAGCCGAGATTGTGCCATTGCATTTCAGCCTGGGTGACAAGAATAAAACTGTCTCAAAAAAAAAAAAAAAAAAAAAAAAAGTCTGGCTAGGTTTTGTGGCTCACACCTGTAATAACAGTTATTTGGGAGGCAGAGATAGAAGGATTGCTTGAGCCGAGGAGTTTAAGACTAGCCTGGGCAACATAGCAAGACCGTCTCTACAGAAAAATTTAAAAATGAGCCAGGTATGGTGGTGTATGCCTATAGTCCCAGCTACTTGGGAGACCGAGCTGGGAGGATTGTTTGAGCCTGGGAGGTTGAAGCTACAATGAGCCATGATCCGTGTCATTGCACTCCAGCCTGGGCGACAGGGTGAGACCTCACCTCTTAAAAAGAAGTCTAAAACAACTCACAGGTAATGGAGTCATGACAATTTTTTTTTAATTTACTGACACAAGCAAACTAACACAAGTCATAAATCCTGCAAAGTGAATAGCAAAGATAAATATTTAACAATTTTTCAAGCTACAAAAGAGAAAATTATGTATCTTGCAACATTCTTGACAGGTAAGATGTTGGTATATATTTTTATGTCAAAACCCAGAATTAGAGTTTTTCGATTTGCTAGTTTGGTGTAAAATCCATTAAATAAACTTGTGCTTATTTATTTTTTTGAACTAGAATGCCCAAACTGTTTAAAATGACTGGTTCTCAGTTAAGTAGGCCAACCAGTCATCTAACAAGAATTTGTTGCATGCCTGTTGTGTCAAGTTGGCATACAATAGTGGAGAAGTGAGAAAAGGTCATAGATTTTACATTTTAGAGTGGGGAAACAGATTTTATACACAGAGAGGAGCAAGTATGATGATGGCTTGATGTAGAAACAAACTTGGTCACTTAGGAAAGCATAAGAAGAAAAAGGCTAGAGCAGAGTAAGTTATGGGAGATTGATGAAAGATAAACTTTAGAGAAGTAGGCAAGAGAACTTCTGGTTTCAGCCAAGATGGAATAAAACCGCTGAAGTCTGTCTCCTACTGATGACAACCATCAATAAACTTTTTCTACACTGTTTTATTTAAACTCATTGGTTTATCTTATTCTTTGAATAGATCTTTTACCCCTGCCTGATTTTGTGACATCATCGATGGGTCATTTAGAAAATACTGGTTCCCTGAGTTTTGTAGATTTTCCAATGTTGACACGTTTCATTATGCAATGCAGGAAAAAAAATCACATTAAAAAAAAAACACCACATTTTTTTAGCGCTCACCAGAATAGTCTTTAAAAATTTGGAAGCAGGCAGATTATGAGAATCAAAACTTGGAAAAGCAACCTATATTAGGGCTGTTTCTTTTTTTCTATTGTCATAACAGCTTTGCCCCAAGGGCGGGCCCCACTTGTGGAGCTGCACAGCCACGGTGACTTGAGGAGCTCACACTGAGAGAAATCAAGCTTTTGGCCAGAGGAACCAGAAAAAGAGTCTCCAGTGGGCCAGTGGGCATGGAGTATGAGGGTGGGGGGTTGGGGAAATCCTAACGAGGAGAGAGCTGGAAAAAGGAATCTTCTGAGTTCGAACTTCTACAAGTCCTGGGCTCATTCCTGAACTTGCATGCACAGGACTGACCAAATAACCATAGCAAAGGCTTTGAAAATGAAACAAATTGGAATCATCACTCATAAACAATGAGACAAAACTTGCAGTCTGAGTCTAATCGAGGTGGATTCCCTGAATCAATTGATCAATCATCAATCAAACATCTTCAGAAAATTTTGACAGGACCCATAGTCTGTGCAACACAGTGACCAACATAACTAGGAAGAACCAGAAAAATGTGACCAATTCCCAGGGAAAAAGACAATCGAGAGATGGCAACTGCAAAATAACCCAGATATTGGAATTATCAGATGTAAAAACAGCTATTGTAATTATGTTTCATGAGATAAAGATAAACATTCTTGGAAGGAATGGAAAGACATAAGTTCTCAGCAAGGATGCAGAAATTATCAAAAGAACCACATGGAAATTTTACAACTAAAAAGTACAATATCTGAAATAACATACTAGATGGGCAATAGAAGAATGGAAATCAGAGAGAGAAGAGTAAACAGACTTGAAGATAACTTGATAAATAACCAATTCTAATCACGGCTTTAGATTCTTAAAGGTGGATGAGGCTTTGAAAAGCAAAATACATCTGACTGTAATAACCTACAGGGAGTCTTAATAAAATACTAATTCAAGTGCATTTATGTGGCTCCCACAGATACATATGAAGTTCCTTCTGTTTGTCAATTACACCGAGTAAAGGAATTAGCATTGTCACAGGTCCAACCATGGTGATTATAAGAATTTGTTGTTACAGTGTTTCACAGGTTTAATACATCAGAACAGTCCAAGGTGATATATGCATTGACAAAGTTTTCTGGTTGGGTCTATTAAGTTGTATACCTGCAGTAAAAAAGCAATTTTATACTTAGCAAAGTCATCGCTACGTCATTGCCAAACTCATTCTTAGCGACAGTACTCGGTAATATTATGAGAATATTATTGCTCACCTGTTCATATTAACAGGTGCTCACCTGTTCATATTAACTCTTTGATTCAGCCTAACTCTTTGATTCAGCCTTTGCAATAGCACTTTTTCCAAATGTGATGTTGCTACAGAGATGTCATACAAAAATTGACCTATCATGTAGGCACAGTGCATACTTTTCAATGTTAGAACAGAAAAAAAAATGTGATGTTTAATGTTGCTAGTGCCTGGAATCTGGTATGAGAAAGCATTAAGGTGAGTTTGGAGAAAAATTGAGCTGGTATTATGTTTGGAGAAATGATTTCCTGATTAAGAAAGAATTTCAAGACTTTAGAATGCCTCCTATTGTTATATTAGAACCGTATTACTCTTAAAAGGTAGTATAAATGTTTGTAATGGTGATAATTCTGGGTTTAATAGTTTAACAAGTGTTACAATTTAATTCTCATAACATAAGAAGTACATTATATCCTTCTTTTACACGAGGAGGTATGGTACAGAAAGGTTCAATAACTTGTTGAACATAGTAGACCTAGTAAATGGCAAAGCCAAGATTTAAATCTGGGTCAGTTTGATTGCCAAGCCTGGGCCATTAACTACTGTGTTATATATGTTACTTCCTATGAAACTTAATAAGGTCTTTCATTTTCAAAATGAAATGGAGAGAACATTGGTGTAAGCAGTGATCTGAAGCTTTTGGTCTCAAGATTCCTTTACACTCTTAAAACTTACTGAGGACCTCAAAGAGCTTTTGTTATTGATATTCACTACATAAGAAATGAAAACTGAGATATCATCTGATATTTATTAATTGAAAATAACAAGAAGCTAATCACATTGTAACATAAATAACATTGTAGTGAAAATAACCATATATTCCAAAACAAATAAGTTAGTGATAAGGTGGTGTTTTTTTACGTTTTTTTGAATTTTGTTTCCTTTTTCTCTTTTCTTTTTTTTTTTCGTTTTCTTTTTTTTTTTTTTTTTTTTTTTTTTTTTTTTTTTTTTTTTTTTTTTTTTTTTTTTTTTTTTTTTCTTTTTTTTTTTTTTTTTTTTTTTTTTTTTTTTTTTTTTTGTTGGTTGTGGGGGGGGGGGGGGGGGGGGGGGGGGGGGGGGCCCCCCCCCCCCCGCGGCTGTTTATGTAACATACAAACAAGGTTGTTTTGCTGCTGGCTTACTTGCTGGCCTGGCCTTCTGCTTCCTTGCTTCTTCCCCAAGCACCCCCCACATTATATTTCTTTTTTAAAGAAAGCAAAGCAACCGTATAGTACTCAAGCCTCTTTTATTTCCTGACTGTTCTATGTGTCATAGCCGTGGACGCTGGAGAAAAACATGGGGCTTGTCATTATCGACCAGGGCTGGATGAGTCAGGCACCCCGAAGGCTGGGATCTGAACCTGACTCTGCCACTGAATGGGGTGGGGGGCACCCCGCTGCCAAGTGGAACAACACTAAGCACTATGCTGCTACTTGGAGATCTGGGGTGAGAGGTCTGTGTGTCCTGGGGTCACAGTGAAAGAAAGTCAATTCATTGCTTTGGGGGCTGCTAGGCAGCCATAGACTTGGCTTGAGAATAACAGGGTATGGGGCGGGAACAACAAGTGGGGAGAGGGTGACTGCCCAAACGCCCTCTCCGGTTCCCCCCAATGCCTTTTGTTAGAATGCTACTCTTAAGAACCCCACTATTAAAAATGTGACTCTTGGGGCTTTGGGGCCTCATAGAGCTCTTTATTAAAATGCAAATGTCCCTAAGAGTAGCCCCATAAGCCTTTGCCAGCTAATGGGATTAACTGAAGAGAACACAGCCACCTGCAGGGAGGTAAGGAGGCCTGGGGCCAAATCCCTTCTCAGATTTGCCGTGTGCTCATCCGAGATCACCCAGAACGCAAAATTCAGGCATTCCTGTTTCGGTGGCAAGTTTTAAGAAGCCACAACTTAATAATTCTATAAATCTCAATCATATTCACTATGGAACAAAATTTATCTGAGAGTTCTTTCAGTTCAGTCATCCACACAAAAAAAACCTTCCCTTGTCATATTTTTAACATAAAAAATAGCTAGCAATCTGTGTTACGCACTCATATTTTCAAAAAAACATAAAGGTCACTATCACGTGCTGCGATAGTTACAGAGACCTATCAAGAAGACATATTATTTCAAGGGCAATGAATAGATCATTGAAAAGCATTTCTGAAAGGAAAGTTGGAAATAAAATTCTGGAAATTAAAATGCTTCTTTCCACAATGGCTGGGGATTTATTATAGAATTTGAATACAGAGTATCTCTATCTGCATTAGGGAACAAAAGAGACCGTAAGCTCAGGATCTAAGATGGAGGACTGGAACTGAGAGAGAGGGCAGGCCAGGAATTAAGATGAAAGGTAGGCCAGGAGCTAAGATGGAGGGCAGGCCAGGAGGGAAGATGGAAGACTAGAACTAAGATGGGGGCCAGCCCAAGAGCTAAGATGGAGGGTTGGAGCTAAGATGGAGGATGAAAGCTCTAAGGTAAAAGCCTTCTACAGTACATCAGGACCTGGCTGCAAACTACACTTTCCCGTCTTACTCTCAAAACACTAATCCTAGACGTAGAAGATTTCTAAGGTTAGGTGGGAGACATTGGGCCCATTCTCCTAAGAGAATTTTAGTCTTGAAAGATCCTGAAAGGCATAGTTTGGCTCCAGAGAGAGCACAATGAAAGAAGGAAGTTGGCAAAAGGCGGTTCGCAGCACCACTCCAGGCCTCTGCAGCCCCTCCCGGAAGCAAGCCGGACCCCTCAGCATGGCCGGTAACCCTCTGGGCTACGCCTCCTGGAGAAAGGTCTCGTTCAGTCACGTGACTGACAAGTTTTCAACAGGGAGGTCTACCCATGACTAGAAACGGTTCAATCACTGCTGTTTGTGCAGAAATTTTCAGCCTCAGAGTGGCATGAAAATCTGAATGGCTGTGCCTGTCAAATGTTGTTTTGACCCCAGCAGATCCTTCTGGCTTTTCTGCAGTTTGATTATCCGCACTCATGACACTTTTAAGCTCTGATTTGGTATGCTCAGCTGGGCTGGAAGACTCTTAGCAAGTTGTTGAAGTCTTTTGGTTGACAATCTCCACCTTGCCTTATTTATTCCCCGTGTAATCACTTAGCAGAGACTGCCCACTCTTGCTAACTTCCTGGGTTTGTTTCAATTCCATCAAGGGAGTAGCAATGTCTCACTCCTTTGTCTTCCCCGCCGGGAAAGGGCACATATTTGGCACTCAATACATGTATATTGAATGAATGAATGAATGAATGAATGAAAATGCCTGAATTGAGGCAAATTCACTGACCTGGCAAGGATTCATCCTTCTAAGGGACGTGGCTACACATGGGTGGCTACTGAAAGCTTAGAGAAGCTACTAGACAGACAAAAAGGAGTAAGGCTGTTTCAACCTACAAGTTAACCAAAAAATTAGGAAATAACTTAGCAGTGAGAAAAAACAGGTATGTGTGCTAGTTCCTGTTTACCAAGAACTGGGTAGTATTCCATGCTTTTGCCAAGTTGGACATAACCTACATATGGGTAAACCTCAGACCTGCCAATAGTCAAAAATTTGAAAAATTAATTTGTGACAACTGTTTTCACTTGGAACCAGGATGGATTTAACTATTTTCTTAAATTAGGCATGCCATTTTATGCTAAATTTCCATTAAACATTTCCCAACAACGTTTCTTTCTTCCTGAAGAACCACCATGACCCCTAACTCCCTGGCAACTCCAAAATGTCACAGAAGGCCCATTTTTAAAACAAATTTGTGAATGAGTTCCTTTTCTTAGCTATTAGATCAGCAATTCTTTTCCCCAACACTGGTCCCTAATCAGCCATTTTGCTAAGTCTCAAAGCAACACAAATTTAGCTCAAATCAATTAGCAACACATTTCTAACTCTTGGTGCTTGGGGAGAGTCTGAACTCCTCCTGGTGGAACGAGGCGAACGCCTTGAGAATGAAAGGAGAGGCGGGTTAGCCCAGAAAGCTGCTTCCGCCTCTGTGGATGTGCTTCTCAAGAAGCCAAAACGTGGGAGAATAGGGTCCAACCACAACAAATTAGGATGAAATTTTGATTTTATTTTTTTCTCTTGAGCTGATGAATAAAGCCCAGGACATAGAAAGGAGCTAACAGAATATTTTCCCCACCAATGCCAGGAAGCTGAAGGTCTGCTCTTGTGATTTGCATTTGGCTGTGATGTTCTCTCTGCCCCCCACCCTCACCCCAGTACAGAGCAATCGACCTTGCCCCTGGTCTCTTCCTGCTGAATTCCCCCCTTTTCTCTTCCCCTCGCCCTTCCTTACTGAACATAATTGTCTTCCCTCTCTAATGAACATACCCCAAGAGAATAAAACTTGTTTTTCAAAGTGGAGAGTAGGGGGGAAGGAAGAAAGGAAGGAAGGGAGGAAGGAAGGAAAAAGAAAAAAAATAAAACAATGCCTATAGTGGGTCTGGCTAGCACCCAATTCTTGAGGACATCAATTGTAAAATTCAAAGCTTTCCCCAACATTAAAGATGCATACTTAACATATAAGATGCCCGCTCTTCACTTTAGGGTTTGCTTTGTTTTGTTCTGGATAATTATCAAATTTAAAAATTCATGATTTTTTGTTTTAAAGAACTAGAAGGTTCTCTGTGTGCCAGACTTCCTAAAACAAAACAAAACCACTTAGTGGGATAAGGCTCGTGAAAGCATTTGGAAAATGAGGCTGTGTTATACGCGGGGTATTCCTAACTTTAAAATAAAACAAAAAATGGACCATCATTTTAGAATCAGGAGATAAACATTTGGGAAAGCAATAAGATGTGAGAGGGCAGTGGTCAGAGCTTGGAGGGTGGTGGTGGCCCCATCTTGGCACACAGGACAGGCCCCTGTTCCAGCTCTTCTGGTTGGCTCTTGAACCAACAAGGGACCTCATGGGGCAGTGGGATGGGGAGGAGAGGATGCCCCAGCCTGGACTGTGAGCCTGCCTCTCCTCCCCCTGTGCTCCTGTCCAGTGCAGCCAGCCTGGCCCCTCAGCTGTGCTGGCCACACCCTCCTGGGCAGTGCTCCACTCCCTACCTGGTAGGAGGATAATGGCTTACAACCTGATCCTCTCTTCTGTTCTGGACTAGAAGTTCCTAGAGGGCAAGGACCCTATTTGGTGCTTAGAGCTAAACTTAGCAAAGGCACTCTTTTCTTTTTTCTTTTCACCCTGTCTCCCTCCTCCCTCCCTTCTTCCTTATTTCTCTTTCCTTTCCCTCTTTTATCCTCTTCTCTCTCCTTTTCAATTTTTTTTTTGACATGGAGTTTCGCAGCTGTCACCCAGGATGGAGGGCAATGGCACAAACTCAGCTCACTGCAACCTCCACCCCTGAGTTCAAGCGATTCTCCTGCCTCAGCCTCCCAAGTAGCTGGGATTACAGGCATGTGCCACCACGCTTGGCTAATTTTATATTTTTAGTAGAGACGGGGTTTCTCCATGTTGGTCAGGCTGGTCTCGAACTCCCAACCTCAGGTGATCTACCTGCCTCGGCCTCCCAAAGGTGGGATTACAGGTGTGAGCCACCGCTCCCTTTCAAATTTTTAAATTTAACTTCTGTTTACTTCTTTCCTTCCGTTTGCACCTTCACCTCTCTTTGTCTCTCTTTCAACAATAAACAACTGGCCAAAGGGAACTGGTTTTAACTTCTGAGTTGTTCACATGGACCTTGGGATTTCAAAAGATCGGAGAAGGAAGAACAAAGGGAGGAACCTAGATTCTTTTGCTGCTCTTCCTCGGCTAGGAAAGGGACAGAACAAGTGATAGAACTGGGGAGGGCAGTGGAGAACCTGGCAAGAGCTCTCAGGAAGCTGCCCAGTAGCGTGTGTTTGTGGAGAAGGCGATTGATAGGAAGCTGCACGCCGTGGTTAATGCCCTCTTAAGACTATCCATGCACCTGAGTAAAGAGCAGAGGGAGGCAGGGATCAATACAATCACAGCAGGGTGAGGGCAGGGTAGGGGGGTTTCCTGTAGTATTATAATGTCATTTTAACAACAAATACAACTTCTAGAAGAAAACGCACCTGGCCAAGGGTGGGATGTGGGTTCTGTGTCCTGTGGGAAGCGAAAGTGGGCATTTGGGCCCCAGAATGGGGAGCTCTAAGAGGGTGTGTTTCCCTCTAAGGGAGGATTTGTGCGTCTGGCGCACGGAGAAGACCGGCCAAGAAAGCCAGCAAATAAACAGACCAAAACCGAGGAAAGCACTGAATAGCTGGATTTGTGTTAAAAGTAAGGTCCCTGGGCCCCCAGGCAGGATGAGAATCTCAACCAAAACACCCTGGAAACGTGAGGCTTTTTTCTGCTTGCGCATCCTACATTTCATCTAGAGAATTCCAAGAGCCCACTTTCTGAGTGCAGACCCAGCCATTCTGAGCTCTCTGCTGACCTCTGGTGGGGAGGAGCTCCAGTAGCCCAGGAAAAGTTGGAAGGAGGCAGCCACCTGCCCTGGTCACCTCTGCTCCCCACCTGCCCTCAGCCAACACTGAGGGTCACCTGCCCTCAGCCAATACTCAGGGCTAGAAGTCAGGAACTGTGAGAAGGAGAAACTGCAAGAAATGCTTTAAAGACTCTCCAGAAGAATATGGGCATAAGAGAATAATGTTGTAGGAAAGTTATCAACTAAGAGAAAAATTTTTAAATAGGTGGGCGGGAGGTTTACATTAAATCAATCTCTTGTAATCAGTTTCTTTCACTTTACAATGTTAAGAGTCAGGGGAGAAAGAGTGTGTATATGAATGGGGTATGGAGGGTAAGTTTGATCAGAAAGGAATAAATTCCCATTGGAGGACTTTGTAGCCCTCAAGTGGGAACCTGTGGGGCCCTTCTCAAGTAGATGACCTCATCATTTTCCAGCTGCAGGGTGGGGTGGCTGGGGGCAGAATGAAAAGAAATGGCAATGGCACCTGTTCTTGGAACCAAGGAATTTGGCCCAGACACCATCAGACCCAGCTTCCCCTCCAGTGGAAAGGAGGCCTAAAGAAGCCAGAAGCGGCCTGTCCCAAGGCAGTGCTGAGCCTCAGATGGACAGTGGGGGCCCCATGCTTAGAGAAGATGTCTTCACTAATGAGAATGCCCCGGTGCGCTGTCAGTGTGAAGCACTGAGAATTACAGAGGGGTTGAGGAGGGGGACAAACTGAAAACTAGCCCTGAGGTCTCAGAAATCCTGAAAAACCCAATGATGCTTGCATGAATGGAAAAATAATGATTTATCCCTAGCAGGTGCCTTCTCTGTAAAAAATCATCGACCATGCAGCTCAAATTCTGCTCCATCTCCCTGCATCTTCCCATATTATTTTAAATGCTAACTCCTCCAGGAAGGCCCCTTGGATTTCCCTGGTGGAAACTGGACCTCTGCTTACCTATGAACCTCTTTTCTAGCCCTTGAAAGAGTTTACCACCAAACTCTGCTCCTACAAAGATTCTCCTGTTGATGGGGACCCAGAAAGTATTAATTATTTACCAAAGGATAGCAGAGGGCCCTACCATTTGATTTCCGATACACTCTGCCATTTTGGAACAGACATTTTAAAAAAGTGTGTGTGGGATAGGGTGTTGGCATACCTCATCTATTTAAGCTTTATAGGAGAATTGAAGATGTTTTAAAGTGAGAAAGACATCTCTTCTGTTTTTCCAGTTGAGAAAAACTAGGACCAGAACATAAAGGGATTTGTCCAAGACCCCAGGACCAGTTCCCAGGAGACCCAGGGCACCAAGGCTGTGAATCTGGAAGTTGCCTGATAGTACGCTTTCCTGCCTTGCCTAAAATCTACAGATCCACTTGCTAAAAGTAGCTGGAATTTGTCCTTAGATGTCAATTGCTCAACTGAAAACTTTTAAAAGCATTCCTCAGCCTTAGGGGTGGGGGCTGTGTCCCTGGGAAGGAGGCTTTAGAGAGGGGGATGCGGGTTCTGCCTTAGGCGCCAGCACGAGAGGGAATTTTTGAAACCAGGCTGTCAATAGTAAAAGCCGAGCGCCATCTGCCAGCCGGTTCTGAGCAGCCCTGCTTTCATTGTTTCCACTTCCCAGCCCTGAATAACTCGTGTTCTCATTAATTTCCTGCCAAAAAAGGTAGTTCCTGCTCAGAAACCACTCCCCCAGAATAAGAACCCTGTTTTAAAAAAAATCTCAGAAGACAGAGAGAGAGAGAAAGAAAAAAAAAAAAGGAGAGAGAAGGCGAGAAAGAAATTTGAGAATTCCTCAGGAGGCTGATTTCTGCTCTGCATTGTGAAACTTCTGAGAAAAATGAGAGATAAGCCCCCTTTCTCCAACTAAGGCAGCCCTCATGGTCTTCCTTCTTTCTGACCCCCTCCCCTACCTTCTTCTGGCAGAGCAAGTGCCTCACTTTGAGCCTGCCTTAATGTCTGAAATCAGACCCTAACTCTGGGGAATCAAGACTCTAGAGCCAGAAGGAAAAAAAAAAAAAAAAGTCTGGGCACTATGGCTCATGCCTGTAATCCCAACATTTTGGGATGCCAAGACAAGTGGATCACCTGAAGTCAGGAGTTCAAGACAAGCCTAGCCAACATAGGGAAACCCTGTCTCTACTAAAAAGACAAAAATTAGCTAGGAGTGGTGGTGCATGCCTGTAAGCCCAGCTACCCAGGAGGCTGAGGCAGGAGAATTGCTTGAACCTAGGAGGTGGAGATTACCAAGACCATGCCACTTCACTCCAGCCTGGGTGAGAGAGCAAGACTCCATCTCAAAAAAAAAAAAAAAAAAAAAAAGAAGAAGAAGAAGAAGAAAAGAAAGAAACAAGAGAGGTGTCCACTATCCACTAATTGTTAGCTTAAGTCTGAGGCTGAGACGCCTGCAAGCATTTTGGATTCATCCCTGGCACCTGAGTCCAAGTGTCTATCTCAAGCCTCCTTTCTCAAGCTGTCCCTGTCCTGTCCCCATCTTGTGTCTTTACTTCTTCATACATAAAGCTGAACACAGAGATACCCTCTGCTTCCTCCTTGACAACCCATCAGATTTAAAGTGCTCTCCTGACCATGGCAGGACCCCAAGAATACTTGGCAGAATCATCCCCAAATGAAGCCTTGTCAATACTTTCAAGAATCAAACTTTAGCCTTTTCTGGATGTCAACTTGGTAAATTCATGAAATCCTAGAATAAAGCACTAGAATGAACCAAGGTCCCAGGAATGAGAACCCCCAACTTCTAACCCAGTGCTATATGTAGTATCCTAGGACCCTCTCAAAGAGCTGAGGCTCCTCTGCCCACAGCCAACTCCATTAGATCAGACCTGCCATAGAAGACAGCAAGGAGGAAATACAAACACCAAACTCCTCTAGGATGTGCGATTTCGTAAGAGTGCTCCAGAATGGCTGGATCACATCAGCAACATTTCCAGACTCCCACTCAGAAAAGGGAACCCTCCTGGGAGTGTCCATCCTAAAACCCGCCCTGGCCATTTGTTTTGCAAAACAAAATGATCTAATGTGTTTCCCTTTTAGCAGCTAAGAACGCTTAATTATAAATAGCTAGAAGTTTTTTCAGCAATCCAACTTTAAAAAAATTTTCCCCTAACGTCTGGCATTTATTTTTGGGTTCTGCCCGGAGTCTTCTAAGCATTTACTTGGAAAGATGTTAAACCTCCCCAGGCAAAATGTCAAAATCAACATTCAAAAAGCTTGCCTTGGGTAATTTCTAGGATTCTGCAGTAAGAAGGTTTTATAGTTAGGGGGCATTTTGCTTAGCTGAACTTGACATAAAAAGCTAGTCTTCAGACAAGTTTTTTTTCAAATGATATTTTAAATTTTACATATCTGATACATAATTTATCAAACTACCAATATATTTCTATGTCTTCCCCTAAAGAAATCCTAGCAGTGAAAGCTAAAGTGTTGAAATACATGTGCAAGTCTGGAGTGGAGAGTGGTCATTGTCTTTATTTATTTATTTTTCTGGCCTTTGCAATGAACTCAGAGGTCACAAATTCCAAACTCCCTTAAAAAAAGAAAAAAAAAAACCTCCTTTGTTTGAAAAAATTAGATCCCTGATGAATCTGTACCATCTGATAACTCTACAGAAAGACTAAATGGGGGCAAAAATATAAATGTGTTACAGTCAAAACATAACAAAGAAGTTATAAAGTCACCTTCCATAATGGTTACTTGGGAGAGAGGCTGGTCACATGCAAGTTAGGGGCTTAGACCACTGTTTAAAACTAAGATCACAACTTAGTCCTGTTATGATTACTCCAAGAAATAACATTCTTAAGAGTCTGCCGAGAAGGGAGAAGGGGGTGTCCATTTTATCAAAGACCAAGTGCAAGACTCTTGACCAGGAAATGTCTTGGATTGTTACTTCTGTTGGCATAGCTATGTTTTATTCCTAAGAGATCTTATGCTCTTTCTCAGCACGGTCATTCAGAGAAGTGCCCCTCTCTTGCAACCTAACTGCCTGGCTTGAAAGATCAGTTGCTAAAGGTTATATACTTCCATGCAGCAGGGTGGTTCCCTATGGGCCTGGGACTAGGGAGACCTTAGGGACACCCAGCAATGGGGCCCTACACACTGATTTCTGGTGTGTACACATGATCAGTTAAAGGCTCTGCTACTGTTTTGGGGAACACATATGAAGTGGGGCCCCTGCCACCCTAGACTGATACATTGTCAGCAGCCAACTGACAGATGGGTCCTTCATGCCTTGGCATCCTTCTCTTCAATGCTGAGTGAATTAATTGAGTGTGCCCCAGTCAGAGAGAGAATTCCTAGCCTGCTATAGGAAAAGGCATCCTTAAGAACCCCTAAGTGGTAGATGTGATCATTTAAGGGTAAAGGCTATTTAAACACTAATTTGGCCCAGCTATGGGACTGACTTGGTTACTCAAAGTCAGCTCATTGTTTACTTCCCTGAAAGAATTCCCTTTTCTATTCTAGTTAGGATCATGTGGTTCACTTTCTTCTCTGAGACTTCTAGAAATTACTTCTACCCAAGAATACAGGTCACCAAAGTCAGTATGAACATTTCTGACTGGTTGATAGTAACTGCAGGCCGGGCGTGGTGGCTCATGCCTGCAGTCCCAGCACTTTGGGAGGCCGAGGCAGGTGGATCACCTGAGGTCAGGAGTTCGAGACCAGCCTGGCCAACGTGGTAAAACCCCATCTCTACTAAAAATACAAAAATTAGCTGGGCATAGTGTTGGGCACCTGTAATCCCAGCTACTCGGAAGGCTGAGGCAGGAGAATTGCTTGAACCCAGGAGGTGGAGGTTGCAGTGAGCCGAGGTCCAGCCTGGGTGATGAGTGAAACTCCCTCTCAAAAAAAAAGAAGTAACTGCAGTGGACAAACTTTTCTCTGAAGATACACATAATTTTAAGATATGCAAGTTACAATATATATGATCTGGAACATTCTCCAGAATCTGACACTGATGTTAGGACAGTAGTTGTCAATGAGGGGTGACATTTGGCAATGACTAGAAACAGTTGTGTGTGTGTGTGTGTGTGAGAGAGAGAGAGAGAAACAGAGAGAAAGAGATAGAGAGAGAGAGTGTGTCACTGGTATGTAGGGGTCAGGGATGCTGCTACACATCCTACCGTTCATAGGACAGCCCCCCATGTTAAAATGTCAATGGAGCCACTAGGAGGACCCCTCTGTTAGACTGAGTTCCCCAAAATGCCCCTAAAATCCTGGCACATAGTTAACTAGGAGAATTCACAGCATAAAAGTAAAAAGCTATTCTGGCTAAAGCTTTGGGGCCTATTTGAATCCGAGCTCTGTCCTGGGGTGGGAGGTGGCAGTGAAAGTAAACGGGAACCCTTCCTCACGTTGGCTGGCCCTGGCCATCTCTCTTATTTTTACATAGACATGCCACCTGTTTTCTGCCTTATACTGTCTCACCATCTAGTGGTCACCTGAAATATTAATTCGCCTTCATCATCTTTGGGCCCTTCTGGAGCCAGTCATTTTAAAATTCCCATGTTGGGGGGCAGTGGGCAGAAAGAACCCCCTGAGTGACGTCAGTTATTTAATTAATAAGTTAATTCAGCATCTTGCAGGCCTAGCAGAGCCACAGAAAGAGCAGCTATAAGGAATTAGGATGGACACTTCCTAAGATTTCAAAAGCATATGAAAGCCAAAAAAATCAAGGGGCTGATTATAAGTAAGGTCTGTCTTTTTAAAAGAGAAACCCACAAGATTTCTGCTTAAAGCCCCTGGACACAGATGTTACATAACCATAGATTTTTTTAAAAAGTCTCTATTTAAAAGGATATGTTCAAGTGGTCTCAGTAATGTAAGTACCTATATACTTCCTAAATAACCCTATTCTATTTTTTTTGAGATGGAGTCTTGCTCCGTCTTGCCCAGGCTGGAATGCAGTGGTGCAATCTTGGCTCACTGCAACCTCTACCTCGGGCTCAAGTGATTCTCCTGCCTCAGCCTCCCAAATAGCTGGGATTACAGGCATGTGCCACCACGCCTGGCTAATTTTGTATTTTTAGTAGAGACGGGATTTCTCCATGTTGGCCAGGCTGGTCTCGAACTCCCAAACTCAGGTGATCACCTGCCTCGGCCTCCCAAAGTACTGGGATAACAGGTGTGAGCCACTGCACCCGGCCAATAACACTATTCTTGACAGGTTTCCTGTTTTCATTTTCTTCCACTGCACCCGGCCAATAACACTATTCTTGACAGGTTTCCTGTTTTCATTTTCTTCAACTGGACCACCAGCTATCACAACTCTAGTAAAATGGAGACACAGACATGTGGGTCCCAGAGCCCCAGGGGAGTTGGAATGGATAATCACTAAGACACAGGACACGTGCTTCTCTTTCCTTTGGAAGGGTCCTGTCACAACCCTTCTTGGGTTCTGGACTGTCCCACAATGGCTGACTTTAGTTTCTGTGGATCGTGATAAATATTACTCCTTTGTTTTCCCCCAAATATCCCACAGCTTCAAACTTACCTGAATGCAGGTTCCCTGCAAAAATTCCATCATGTAATTTGCACACTAGCAATCAGTTTGATGGATGGCAAAATTGTTCAAATGGGAAAGAGGAGAGAGATAGTATGGTCTTTTGATGGAGGGCGAGAGGCAAGAGCCAGATAACTCAGAAGAGAGAGGCTCTTGCAGCCCAAGTCTTAATTTCCTTATAAGAATGGATGCTCACTCAGTGGTGACACTGAGCTTGTGAAAGCTCAACCGTGACACTCCTTAGAAAGTCATACAGAGATTTTTTCCTTCCCATTATCAACTCATTAAAGGAAGTTTAAAGTACTTATTCTGTCCCACACACAGAATATGTGTGACAATGTCGGAAACATTGACTGACTCATAATAAATTTGAGGTCGGATAACAATTTATACTACCTTTATACCTCTCTCCTCGCCCCAAATTGAATCATTAAAAAACATTTAGTAAGATCCAATGTGCAGTTCTGTGGGCAGAACTCCACAAGTCAAAATACTCCTGAATTTAAATACTCCTGAGGTTTAACAAATTACTCTGCAATGCAATTTGGGATTTTACTTCTAAGGAAGTACAACAGAGGCACACTCCCTTAATTTCCATTGCTCCATCACAGATCAGTTGCCTAACAGTCTTCCCTTAGCATAGCTCCCAGTTGTTGCACGTAGGAAAGTGCTCCACTGATTCTAACTTGAAAGGTGTGTGCCTCGTGCTGAAAGCATCCTATGTCTCAAGAGAGCATGTGATGATTAACATAATGAAAAGTCAAACATGGTTTTATTGTGTTGTTCCCTACCTCTTTCTTGGAGGTCTCTTCATCTTCAGTTCCGATGGGCTGGCCTGCTTTACCATCTGTCGGCTGGAAAGGAAACTAAACACATTTTCTTTTCTTTTCTTTTCTTTTCTTTTCTTTTCTTTTCTTTTCTTTTCTTTTCCTTTTTCTTGCATGTGTAATAACCGTAGAACAATCCAAGCTCAGGTCCTTGAGTTCAGCCTTGGTATTGAGTTGATTTATAGTTAGAAGCTAATCAAAACAGAAGTGGGAGCTGGATAGGCAGGGGTGACAGGTGACAAATCAAAAAGTAAGTTATCTCCTCATCTCTCCCTGCCACGTCATTCACCTGAGAGTGACTTCACACAATTATAAATTTGGCAAGGTGGCATTCGTCTACTGCTTGAGTTGACCTTTATTTACAAAATGTAAATAAAGAGTATATTCTTAAAGGTGGAGAGAGAAAGACAGAATGAGATGGCTGGCACTTTTAGAACTTACGCATGAATAGTCTTACAGGAAATGCAAATAAAACAGAAAAACAAAAAAGAATTAAAACCCAGCAACAACAAAAAACTAACCAAACCAAAAACCTCAATTGGAGCAGGGAAAAAAAAAGTCTAGAAGAAAAGTAAATTTCTAAAAATAAAAGTTAAGGCTTGGTACATTGGCTCACGCCTGTAATCTCAGCACTTTGGAAGGCCAAGGTGGGCAGCTTACCTGAGGTCAGGAGTTTAAGACTAGCCTGGCCAACATGGTGAAATCCCATCTCTAAAATACAAAAGATAGCTGGGGGTGGTGGCGGGCACCTGTAATCCCAGCTACTGAGTAGGCTGAGGCAGGAGAATCACTTGAACCCTGGAGGCAGAGGTTGCAGGGAGCCGAGATTGCACCATTGCACTCCAGCCTAGTTGACAGAGTAAGACCCTGTCTCAAAACAAAACAAAACAAAACAAAACCCAAAACATTTTTGGGGACTTATATGCACTGAGCACTGTGTAGAGCATGCTGTCCTTTTAAAAAACTCTAGATTTCTCAAATGTAACTTTGCTTCTAGTAGCTGGCCGTCTTTTTTGGGGAATTAAGAAAAAAAAGGATATATCCTCTTTTGAAAATACCTCTCCTTTCCCTTGTTCAGGGACTTTTTCCCCTGAGACCCATCATGGCCAATTTGTATCCGTGCCTTCCTTCCGGTATCTAAATTGCATAAAGGCCACTTAGGGCTGGCAGATGCTTCAGCAGAACTCCCAAAGAGAGGCTCAGGCCCATTCTCCTCTTTCTTCTTAAAGACAGCATGATCTTATGTTCAGGATGACCACAGGCCAGAACAGGAATCTGATGGGAACAAAAGCTCCATTCAGTCTAATTCAATGAATCTGTGAAGGTGTGTGTTAGGGCCAGAGTCTCTGAGTCCCTATTCCAAGGGGTCAGAGATGGTCAATTAGGCTGACCAGTGCTTTTAGTTCCCTCCACTGACTTGTTTTAATTGATGGTGGGGACCGTGTGACATCAATTGGCCCTGTCCTTTCTATCTCAAAAATTGCTACTCCTCCTGAGAAATTTGATTTTTAAATGGGCAAATGGCATGAGTGGGTTTGAGAGGAACCTCACATTTGCTACTACAAGTAAAAGAAACCAAGAAGTGTAGAGTGAATTGTTGCTTGCTACTGTTATGTCTCCTGAGAGTTACTTTATTTAGAGGCATTTGAAGAGCCACAATTTTTCTGGGGTTGGGAGTAAGTTTTATTTGGAGGGAAAACTAACTCTTAAAAGAAGGAGCATGGCTGGCATTGGGAATTTCAAATCTAGGCTACCTTCTCTAAAAAGAAATTTATTTTTTGCTTAATTCTAACCTTCCTGGCTGGGCGCAGTGGCTCACACCTATAATCCCAGCACTTTGGGAGGCCGAGGCAGGTGGATCACCTGAGGTCAGGGGTTCGAGACCAGTTTGGCCAACATGGTGAAACCCTGTCTCTACTAAAAATACAAAAATTTAGCCAGGCGTGGTGGCGCATGTCTGTATCTCAGCTATTTGAGAGGCTGAGGCAGGAGAATCGCTTGAACTCAGGAGGCAGAAGTTGCAATGAGCCAAGATCGTGCCATTACACTCCAGCCTGGGTGACAGAGTGAGACTCCATCTCAGACAACAACAACAAACAAAAGCAACAACAACAACAAACCCACAAGTAACCTTCCTGCATAAAAGTCAAAGGTGATTTCTAAGACCACACACTAACTCTTGCTAAATGGAAATTAGCCTGGACTAGAAGCAAGGCATACTTTAAAAAAAAAAATCACTAGAAAGAATATGGAGCAGAGTTATTTCAATAAGATCATTAGATCCAGACCATCATTCTAAACATTCTAACACTATACTTATAATAGAGCTATCCATAAGAGTAACTGCATTTTATTATAATTATTATTATTTAGTGGAAATCTAAACAAGAAGAAAAGCTTTAGATTCTGCTAAACAAATGTGAGATTAAAAAAAAAAAACTTTACAGAAAATCTGCATTTAAAAAAAAAGGAAAAGAGAAACTCAACAAACTAAGACTGCAATGTTGCAATGCTGGTAGATGAGTGAAAGCAAATGTGGAAATGAAACATCACCATAGCAATGACAGCCATCTCAGAAATAGGGGAGCTCACGTTTCATGTACACTCAATGGACATTTATAACCAGGGATCTGTGAGTTTGGCCATAATTCAGAAAGCAGCAGATGACTTGACATGTGTCATTTGACAAGGGATTTGAAGAGCACATAGTATACTTACAATAATCATGCTTTACATTTAAATAATGCTTTAAGCTTATCATCACATTTCTGGTAAGCATTATCTTATCTGAATTTGAAACTTGAGATCATTTACCTACCTTACAGTCTTTGAGGAAAAGTGCCTGACATTTAATCTCTGAGCTTTTGGTTTATTTGCCTGTGAAATGGGGCCCTATCATGTTTTTGTTGCCCAGGACTGTTTCAAGAGACAAATATGACTAGAGGAAAGCCTTTTAAGAAAAGTAAATTGTGGCCAGGCATGGTGGCTCATGCCTGTAATCCCAGCACTTTAGGAGGCTCAGTGGATCACCTGAGGTCAGGAGTTCAAGACTAGCCTGACCAATATGGTAAAACCTCATCTCTACTAAAACTACAAAAAAAAAAAAAAAAAAAAGCCGGGCATGGTGGCACACACTTGTAATCCTAGCTACTGGGGAGGCTGACGCAGGAAAATTGCTTGAACCTGGGAGGTGGAGGTTTCAGTGAGTGGAGATCCTGCCATTGCACTCCAGCTTGGGTAACAGAGCAAGACTTTGTTTCAAAACAAACAAGAATGTAAAATGTAATCAGAATGTATTATTTTTATTATTACTGGTTATTAATACTGAGAGCAGTGAGATTTTCAAGTTAGGAGGGTATATACAGAAAGGGGATGACCCCCAATTCTTTTTGCTTAAAACCAGTTTTCCATGGTAGACAATGTGGATAAATTTTAAAAAATTAATCTACCTATATGGGAATTTTTTTTAAGAGAAATCTATAGGAATTAAAACCAAGGCAGAATTTCAGACTTTGAGCAACATGAATCTTATTAGGAGACTGAGAAGTAAAAATAATAAACTATTTGGACTCCAAAATTTTGGGGCCTGATAAGCCATGCCCTTCCCATTGCACAAGAAGCTCAGTGGAGGCATTTAGAATACAGAAAAATGGCTGTATGTTAAAAAAGAAAGAAAGAAAGAAAGAAAGAAAGAAAGAAAGAAAGAAAGAAAGGAAGGAAGGAAGGAAGGAAGGAAGGAAGGAAGGAAGGAAGGAAGAGAAAGAAAGAAGGAAAAGAGAGAGAGAGAGAAAAGATACTTCTGCTAGATGGGATGCATTGCATTACTGTTGCACTTGGTGGCATAAATAAATATCATACTATTAATTGTGATTCATTGTATAAATAAAGCATCATAGCAGAATAGCCATTATTATATATAGCTTTCACCTGCACAATTTTAATAAATGTGGCAGATACTAAGAAACTCTGATCTATTCCCCCTCTTCAGTTCTCAAACAAGGAGGAAATCACACCTAAATGAGGTTTTAAAAAATGTTTAAGCCACCAAAATTATTTTAAAATGTAACAGAAACATGGAAACAGTCTATTGGTGGATAGTGTTGAGTAAGAAAAAGACTTCTTTAAAAAGAATATTATAAATTTAGATATTATATATTATTTAAAAAGAATATATAATAACTAAAAAACTCTTTAGATATTTTAGAATTTTCATCAGATTATTGATTTCTATCTACCTTCTTTTCTCTCTTTTATTTCTTAAGATTCCCTGTAATGAGGTTAAACTGTCTGGGCAATAAAAACAGAAAGGATATGCACATAAACACACATTTTTCAAGCAACAGATGAATTTGCATGTCACAAATTAGCAACCGTATCAAAGGACAGCCATTTGATCTGCATTTTCAGTGGTAGAGATGTAAGGATGTCTTGTTTTATGTGTTGGGACTAGAAAGTTAGTAAAAAGTCTTGTCCTACATGTGAGTAAGTTCTCATCCTTCCCCCTCTCCCCATCCCCAATCAGTAATTCAGGTCCAGAAGAGGAACCTCTGGTTACCTCTGCAAAAGGAAGCCTGATCGAAAACTGTAGCCTGGTTTGACAAACTGCACTGGTCCAGTTTCACTTAGCAGCTAACACTGGCTATGGTAATTGAGGCTTATGCTAGACATGACCCATGGTTTACCAGCCCTTCTTCTGGACTATGCTGCCTCCAAAGATGTTTGGCCACCAGCACCTAGGAGCAAAGCCAGGACAAGGTGCAAGGTGACCCCAGCAAATGTCCTTTTGTTAAGGTTAATTTTTACTCCTGGTGACAAAATAAAGGGAGACAAAGGAAACTTACAATATTCTTAAGACCTGGTCCCAGACGCGGACAGTTTGCTCCAGGATTGATGGCTGCACGATCTATGGTATAAGTCTTCAGTCCTCCTGTAAATGGAGACTTACACCCTCCATCCCCACCCCCAGGAAGAATAAAGACTCAAATCATGGAGCAAAAGCATTCCTTAGTGGAGATCTGCTAGGAAAGCTTCATTTCGCAAAGGAGGCAACTTACCCACATGTAAGGTACACCACCAATTTGATAATTAGGGATCAGGTGCACACTGTCACTTGGGTCTCCTGTCTGTACTCACTTGTGTCCTCCCACCCCCAATTTATAGGTTTGCTTCCCAAACCTGTGCTTAGAATATTGAAATGGGTCTGTTATGGCAAAATCAGTTGTCTGCAGGGAAACCAGTGCATTGTTGTTTAATGTTTGGTGGCTTTAGCGTAGTTGGGACATATGAAATTTAAAACAACTTCCATGTTATATGTTTTTGGGTAAATGATAATGTCATGATCTCCCTGGATGGGCATACATAAAATTGTGATTTGTGAGAGCCACATCACAATAGCACACAGTTATATGCCAATAATGCCATTAATAAAACCATCACATGTTCTAACATACTTAACAAATGTAGCACAGCCTTAAAAACTGTGATCTTGAAATCCCTTGAAAGGTCTTAGAGAATAAAATGTAAAAATCAAGCTTGTCAAGTTTGTTTGGAAGTTTTCATTTAAATGACATATTCAGACCATTGCTAATTGCTGCTTTGATTAAATGTGGAAAAATATTTAACGCCCCAGATTTGAAGTTAAGAAGTCTTGGAGGGCTGGGGGGAGGGCAGGGAACTGGGAATGACCAGGGAAAGACTGAGAGATACAGGAAAGGGTCTTGCTGTGGGGTGAGGGGGATCCTGGAGAGGGGAGAGAACTGAATGTGAGCAGAGGAGGAGGGGGAAGGTAGACGGCCACCAAAATACCCTCCTGGTGAGAATATCATGATTTTAACTTCTGTAATCAGAAGACCTTTATATTTTTTTGTACTCAGAGCCAATTTGCAGAAGACCTTACCTTTGACAAGCCTCTTTGCCCCCAGCTAAAGCTGCTTGAAAAAATGCACATGTAAACATTTACATGTTTCACAAGTCACATTCACGGTTTTTGTCATACTTTGTCCACATACTTAAAATACACTCAGAGCATTTTTTGAAAATTTTTATTTCTGTTGCATTTCAAACACAAAGATGGCATTCCACTCCCAACACATAACCCTCACCTTTTTAAAACAAGTCCCTCCTACTGTACTCTTAGTAAAAATGATTGGCTTACCTCGGGCTCTTCGCTAGGAAAAAAATTAGTTCATATTTTTAAAGCACAGCCACGCCCACCCCCTTGGAACCAGCCCCCGCGTGGTTTGGGATCCAGACTTGTCTACACCAGGTTAAGTATTTCCCCTCTCCCCCATCCCCCCACCAGGCGAGCTGAGTGTGTGCAGAATACCGAACTGATGTGTGCAGCCCCGGGCGCCCCAGATACCTGTGTGTCTGGTTTTTCAACTGTAAAGGCGGGAGGGTTTGGCGAACGAATGAGAAGTGAGGAAACGCTTAGCGCAAAGGGAAAAAGAGAGAAAGATATACAGGAACAAGGTTACGGAGGCCGGCGAATAGCGACCCCCCCTACTCCCTCAGGCCAGGAGCCGTGCTTATTTCCCGGGAGGTCCCGCCACCTTCCCCGCGTGTCCTCCGCACGGCTCACCGCAGATCGCCCAGGCGCAGGTACCACCAGAGTGTGCGGACACCGAAAGTTTTTTTGCCCGCGCCATGGTGCAAACCACAAGACAGCCCGTTCCCAAGTACAAGTACACAGTCGGCGGGTAATTTGGGGGTGCTGGGATAGGAACGGGGGACACTTGAGCGTATCATGCACAGGCGAACACAGAATATGGACACCAACACACATCAACGACAAGCTGTCAGAGTCCAAGCAGCCGTGCCAGGCGAGGCGGGGGTGCGCCTTCCCCAATGACTCCAGCCCACCACGGCCCGCACCAGCCTAGCCAGGGGAGCCCCGGGGCCCCTCCCAGGCAGTTCCTGGCTCACCTGAAGCCCCTGCCTGCTGTCCAGCTTACGGTTGCTGGCGCTGGCCTGTCCAGCCGGAAACGACCCTCAGTGTCGCTCGGCACCACTTTTCTCCCTGGAGGGCATATACTTCGGCCACCCGAATCTGCCCAAGATCCCCTCCCGCTCCCAGGGCAAAGTTAGGGTCCCTCCCTGGAACTTTCTAGCAGGCTCTTCCTGCCTTTGGCTGAACCCCCTCCTCCCACTGCCGAGCCCCGCGCCCCACCGGGCAGCCCTGCCACCCCCTCCCCGGTTCCCTGGCGGCCCTGCTGCCGGCAGGCAGAGTCCGCCGCATTACCTAAAAGCAGCAGGCGGTGCGTACACATGTAGCCCATCTTTTCTTCCTGGAGTTGCTTGTCGATGAGCTTGCTGCGTTTCTTCTGTGCGCGCTTCTCGGCCCGCTTCTCCAGGGCTTCTTTGCGCATCTGTCTGCGCTTCTCCGCCAGGGGTACCTTCTTGACCTTGGGGGAGTGTGAAGCTTTGGGCTGGGGACTCTCAGATCGACCGAAGCAGCCCCCGAAGGCTTGCATGAGGAAGTTGCGGAGTAAGTTGCGCTGGGACTTTCGGCGGCGGCGATTTCGCGGATGCTGAAACCAGCGGATGCATCCGAAGGTCCCATCGTCGGACTCGTCTCCGCTGGAGTCATCGTCGCTGCTGGCCGCCCCTTCATCGTAGTACACGCGGCGGCCGCGGCTGCTCTCGGACTTGCCCCGCCAGGCAGACGCGCGAGTAGGCCGTGGAGTAGGCGGATCGGCAGCCTGGATCTCGGGGCTGGGGGGTCTAAGGAGATGGAGCTTGCGTCTGGCCCCGGAGGCAGGGGCTGCAGAGGCTGCCCGGGCTGCTGGGGCTGCCCGGGCGGCAGGAGCGGCTGGGGCAGCTGGGGCCCCGGCGTCAGGCGCGGCTGGGGCGACAGGGGCTGCCCCGGTCTCAGCAGCCGCAGGGGCGCCGGGAGCGTCAGGGGCTGCCCGGGCGTCAGGATCGGCTGGGGCGTCAGGGGCTGCCCCGGCATCTGGATCCGCTGGGGCGTCAGGGGCTGCCCCAGAGTCGGGATCAGCTGGGGCGGCAGCGGCTGCCCCAGAGTCGGGATCGGCTGGGGCTGCCCGGGAGTCGGGACCGGCTGGGGCTGTCCCGGAGTCGGGACCGGCTGGGGCTGCCCCGGAGTCGGGATCGGCTGGGGCTGCCCGGGAGTCGGGATCGGCTGGGGCTGCAGGGGCCGCCCCGGCTGCGGGATCCGCTGAGGCTGCCCCAGCAGCAGGGGATCCGTCCCCCGGAGAGGGGACTTTTCCTCCCTCCATGGCATCGGTGGCTGTGCCTCCTTCCATCTCGGCTGCTTCCTCCTCAACTGGGGGTCTCTCTGCTCGCTCTCTCTTATCTGGGGCTCCGGAGACCTTGATGGGCGGGCCGTCAAGCGCGATTGGGGGGCTGTCCATGTTGACGGGAGCGTCGTCGACCCCAGCGGGGGCGCTGCCAATCTCGAGCCGGGGTCCAGAGATCTCCATCGGGGAGCTGCTGCCGGCGAAGTTAGGTGGTCTGACAGCCTCTCGGAATGGGCTGCCGATGGTGCCTGGGACCCAGAGGGGAGGCGCGTTCGCGGCGGGAGTGAGGCGGACCGCACTCGAGACCGCGACTGCCGCAAACTGGCCACTGCCGCCGTCGACTTGTGCGATGACTCGGGAAAGCCCCGGGGGTGGGCTGTCTTCCCCAAAGCCTTCTCCATCAAGCTCAAATGGCATAGTCTCCTCAGGGGGAGGGCTATAGCCTCCTCCGGAGCCAGTCTTTGCAGGCTTGAGGGCTTGAGGCTCCTCGGGAGGAGCTCCGGGGACCCCTGCAGCACCTGGGCCTCCTGGAGCAAGGTCTGGGACCTGTAAGAGAGGTTGACTGCAGCCTCTCTGGGCAGGCTGGTCAAACTCAAAGGGCATAGCTTCTTCTGGTGGAGGGCTGTATCCTCCCACGCCTGGTCTGCCACCACCAAAGGCTCCGGGCTCCATGAGGGCTGAGCCGAAGGCCTCAAGGCCTGCATGGGCCCCACTGGGGGATCCAGGCTGCTCCAGTGTGGGCCAGAAGCCTCCCAAGCTGGGCTGTTCGACCTCGAAGGGCATGGCTTCCTCGGGAGGTGGGCTGTAGCTTCCATGGGCTCCAGCTTCCTTGAAGGGCGGATTGAGAACCTGAAAGTTGGGCCTGGAGACCACTGGGGTTCCACAGGCCTCGCCGTCATTCTTGTCGGAGATGGGCTCGCTGTAAGGCGGTTCGGTCTCCATCTCTTCGGCTGGGCTAGGCCCAGCACCGGGGGCAGCTGCCCCTGGGGCCTCCAAAGGTGGTTGCTCGGGCTGTTCCCCGATTTCAGGGGAGATATCGTGTTGTCCTGACATATTATTGCCGTCGAGGCAGTTGCGCACGCCCATAACACGGTGGCGGCTTCTTAAAATAAGTTTGGGGCTCCGTAGGACGGAGCACCCAACAGAACTAGGGTGAAAAAAAATTTTTAGAAAAAAATCAAAGTACCAGCTGGAAAGTTCTCCAGCCTCACTTTCCAACCCTTGTGAGGTTGGGGGGTTCAGGGCCTGGAACCCTAGACCGAGGCTGAAGCAACTCAATTGTTGCTGGTGGAGTCTTGGCTCCTTCCTGGCCACTTTTTATCCCCTCAGGCTGCACCCCCAGCCCCCCTTCCTTGGTCTGTCCTTATGCCCTCTTCTCTCTTTCTTTCTGCTCCAGGCCAGTCCCTCCTGCTTGGATCTGACGAGCGTGCCGATTCGGTCCGAAAATCGCCAGTAGCGCTCTCTCTCTGCCACCAGAGGACGCCGGTTCCAGTGCCAAGCTGGCTCCGGCTCCAGGAGCCTGCTCCCGGCACCAGCAGCCCAGGACTTTGGGTAAGGGGGCTGATGAGCGCAGGCCTCGCAGGGATGTTTTGGCTCCTTCCACTCCTCTCCCCGACTGATTTGGAGTCTTTCTCCTCGCTTCTCCCCTGGCCAGAGAAAGATCTCCTGCGTTGCGGGACACGTGACGCAAGACGTGGGCCTCGGGACGCTGGAGTACAGGAGCTGAAACCCGCCCTCCCCAACCCAACAGACTCCTCGGGGGAGGGGGGACTGAAGATGGGTTTCATCACCCCAGGATACCCCTGAACCCCTGAGTCATAGCCCCCAGCCTCCAGGCAGCCCTGGATCTCAAATCCCTGGTCCAGAGCGCAAGACTTTTGGTGCCTGGGAAGGGGGCGCAGGTGCGCGCGGGGATGCGACAGGTGGTCGTGGGCCCACCAGAGAAGCAGAGAGAGGCGAGGGCAAGGGGATGCTGAGTGTGCGTGTACACAATTTGTTTTTTAAATGCCTTGGGTGTACTTTTTGCTGCTTTTGCTTGCCGCTTGCTGAGATTGGCTCCGGTAAAGCCCTTTAAGAGCCCCCATCCCCATCACACTCTAGGGGTCTCTGTAGTAGCCCATAGCGGCGCAGGCAGGGTGCTCTCCCGTTTATGTGGTTGGTGACGCAGGGGAATAAGAGGGTCTCAGGTGGGCACCGCAGAGAGCAAAGCCCCCTAGGCAGTAGCTGCGGTGGTACCGATGGAGGGGTGGGGGGCGTGCTGCTCACAGTGGGACCCCACAAAGCGGTCTCAGAGTTTCACAGGTCCTACTGTTCTAGGGAAGGATTAAAGGGGATTTTGGTTGCGGTTCATGGCCGGTTTAGGGTGGTTTCAGAGACTGGACTGTGCCGTGCGCACTGAACACACTGATAAACACCGTGCCGCGCGGCAACCACAGCTGAGGTGCGTGGCTCGCTGCTTCAGGCGCCCGCCGCAGAGCCAGTCAGTCCGCTTCTTTAGCCCCACTACAGCCTGTCTCCAGCACCCTTCCACCCCCTCTCCTCTCGGTATGGGTATCTTAGTGTAGCCACTTTACTTTTCCACTGCTAGAGCCCGGTGAGGCGGCACTGAGCCCGCCATCCAGCGACAAACCTGGCGGTTGCCCGCGCAGCTGCGCTCCCGCTACCGTGCTGCAGTGGGCTCAGAGCCAGCGGAAGGTAAATACCCACATCACCTGGTGGCTTTGGTGCGTGCACATGCTGTGTTCTGGTTTGGGGTCTGCAGAGAGATTTGCACCCGGGAGAAAAGCTGTTACTAGGGGTCACGTAAAACCCGGCAGGCACGTATCAGGTCTGTCTCAACAGTGATTGACAGATTGGTAAGCCACGTTTAGGCACAGAGCAGCTGGGTAGGGGGTCGCCTGGTCTGCAGAACCCTGGGGGAGAAGAGGCTGGATGAGTGTTACACAGGGCGGGCTGCAGCAAGCAGGGTGCATGGCACGGGCCGCCGAATCCAGCCGCAGGCGGGCAAACCACCGCGCGGGGCGATCCGGTTTAGTCAAACACATCATCCATCTTAGAGCCAGGGTACTACAGGCACCGCGCATCCTCGCCCCCCTGCATCCACCATCATCGTGGCGGCCGGGCAGCACGGAGGGAGGCGAATACAGTCGGACCCTGGGAAACGTTTGCGGTCCCCCAAAGATGTATCGCTTTAGCTCTATGGGTCTACACACTTCCAGATGTCAACACTGAACTTTGGTTCAAACTTTGGCCAACTACCCCCACGCAAAACGGCTTAACCACTTGGACATCCACTGAATGGCCCAACTGGGTCCCAACGCCAACTCACTCCCCTCCGACCCCAGCGCCGGGTCAGCCATTGGGCCGGGGTCATGCCAATCAAGGCTGCCTGGCGAATGAGAAGGGGGCGTCAGACCGGAAACCGGATATGGGTGGGAGGTCCTATAGGGGGCGCCGCGTTGGAACGCCCAAAGAGGTTGTGCTGATGAGGTGGTTAGAAGCGGTTGGTGGGCGGGTATATGGCGGCTAGGCCTGGAAGGCCACGAGGACTGCTAGCGCCGTAGGGTCAGGCTTCCTCATGCCACAGGTCGCCGAGGCTTAGGGGAGAGATCGGGGTCCCAGGGGCCAACCCTTGGGTGCATTGATGGCGGCAGGCTAACCTAGCCAACAGGGTGCCGCTGCCGGGCGAAGTGAGGAGCCAGAAGATTTCCAGGGCTGGAAGGTAGAGGGCCAGGACCCCGAGGAAAGGGCTTACTGCGAGGAGCAACCCAGGATGGATAAGGAGTTGAGGCCCCAGGGATGCTGAGCCTGCACAAGTGGAAGGTCAGTAGACATTGGGGTTGGAGCCCCAGGGAGGCTGCGATGGGTGCTCTGAAGGGACGATTTGCTGTCGTCAGGCCTCGCGCTCGTCCCCAAAGCACCATTTGTCAAGGAACGGCTTCAGGGTCTCTGTTTGATACCCTCATGGGTCTGTGGGACTCCTTTGTTCATTCTTTCTGGTATCATGATTCTTTGCCAGAGGAGCACAGGCATCGAGGCGATAAAAAAAAAAAAAGTTAGACAAATACCAATCCCTCATCCTAGGGGGTAGAGCAGCATAAAAATGAAAGAAAAGACCTCCACTTAGGGGGACATTGAAAGTCTTGATGGAGACAATGGCTTTTTATATGAGCCTCCAAGGAAGGATAGACGCCTTGGCTATGAATAGAAGGTGGTAGTGGGGGATGGGAGACGTTTGCCCACCACGAACAAAGGATTTAATGGTAGGAAACATGGGGCGTGGCCGGATAAACACAGCTGGCCACCTTGGCTGGCTCTTGGGGAGCAGTGGGAGAAAAGGCAGGAGAAAATAGATAGAATCTCTCTGAGGATGCCATGGAGTATGAGGGCAAGCACATTTGAGGCTATTTTGGCAGGAAACGGAGAGGATGCTGAAAGTTTGTTCTGCAAGTGAGGATTTGAGCCCACTTTTAGGAAAGGAAGAAGCAGCATGGAGGATGATCCTGATGGAGAGAGAACAAAGGAAAGGGGTTATGCACAAAGGAGATGTTTAAAGGAGAAGCCTGGCACGGTGAAGGACGCAGGAAGGCTCAAGGACGGCACTCAGGAGGGGTCCCAAAGGACCCTCCTGGATGTGGCACCCAGATGGATGGGACACTGGGAGTGGGACAGGGAAGCCAGTGGGAGGGGCTGGCAAGGTGGCAGAGCCAATTTAGTTTTAGACATGGCAGAGTTGAAGGAAACTTGGGCAGTTGGGATGGAGATTTTTGCAGCCCATTATTTGGGAGGAAAGGTCTGAAGTTTAGAAAAAGATAAAGATCATACATTCAAATTGGCAATCATCCTAATAAAGATGTGAAATCATGGAGTTAGATAAAACTCTCTAGGGGAGAAATACATTTGGTAATAGAATCTTGAACAATTGGCGCACTGGACAGGAAAAAGGGAGACAGTCCAGGAGTGAGCAGGGAGAACTCAGAAGGGAGAGATGGGAGCACACCAGAGGAAGGGGTTTCAGAACTCAGCCCATCTAATCTAGACTTGGTGTTTTAGCCTCTGCACTGGTGGCATTTGGGGCCAGGTAATTCTTTGTTGTGGTGCCTGCCCTGTGCATTGTAGGATGTGGCACAGCATCCCTAGCCTCTACCCACTAGATGCCAGTAGCATCCCCTTAGTTTTAACAACCAACAATGTCTCCAGACTTTGCCAAATGTCCTCTGGGGAGCAAAATCACCTCCAGCTGAAAATCGCCACTATAAGCTGAGAAAGGACCCTTAGATTTGAATAGGAATTGCCTTAATTTAAAGGTAAATTAAGACCAGGAAGAATAAATCCCAGTATTTAACCCCAATATTCCCCCTTTTTTCCACTCTTGTTTATTTATCTGTAGTGACTGGCTACCAGACTCTGAAAAACCTAAGTCTTTTAGGTGAGTGGAGCCAAGAGCTGAAACATCAGCAGTGGGGGCAGGGACCCCAGAAGTGTGGCCAAATGTTTGAGGAGTTGACCCACCTGAAAGGCAACCGGTGGTCTGGCCACAGGGACCTGAGGAATCCAATATGGTAAGAGCTGGGGGTGATTGGCTAGTGGTTACTGGGGGCCACCTTGTTTGGCCCCTGATTGGTTGGCTTGTGTGGTGATCCTCCTGAGGGCTGGTAATTTTGCTAGCTCAAGACAGAAACGTGGCCTTGACCTGGAGAGAGATGGCCAGTGCTGGATGTCAGTGGGCAGTATCTTCTGGGGCCTAACCCGACCGGTGGCATTTTTAGGATCTGCCTTTATAACTGTATAATAGCAAACCTTAAATATAGATTACCAGTGCTGGATGGATTGCCATCATAGGAAGAGATAAATATGTGATAGGACTGAGGAAGAAAAGTCTATTAATGTGTTTATGCAGCTAAGGAAGAGGAAGTCAGGAGAGGTTGGTGCCTGAAAAAAAGGCAGAGTTGGGATGGACAGAAGCTGTGTGCCAGGGTCTTGACCCCTGTTCTGAGGGGCTGTGTGCTGAAGTGCAGGGCTGCCATGAGATGATGTATCAAGTAGGGGAGGATAGATTGACTTTCTAAACCCAGGGATGGCTTACTTGAAAATCGTGTGTACTTGGCTACTTAAAAATAATAGTTTCTGCACTTGATGTACTAAGAAAGGGATGGGAAAAAACTTCTCATGCTTCCATTAAACTGCATTTCTGAGGAAGGCCAAATAGCCCAGGTGCCACAGGTGGCAAACAGTGGCTTTTTGAAAATATGGAACCCCAAATGGAAAGAATGTATTTCTTTACTGCTGACTCTCTGAAGAGTACCATTATAGCCCCATTCCTTGGTAGCCCCATGTGGTACCCTGGGCTTCCCAAACTTAGTCTTAGCTCTCTATTGACGCTTTTGTGGCACATGTATTCAACAAGTGACTGTGTTTTTATTTACATTCTGGGATTCTTATTCATTACCAAAAGCACAAGGCACATCCCAGGTTTAGGTAGCAGCCTGTCAGCTTTCTGGGTTTATCCCTGTAGCCCACAAAGAGAAAGCAAAGTAGAGAGAGGGAGGGGAGGGAGGTGGGAAAAAGGGATGGGAACTGAAACCATGAAAATTTTTTTTTTTTTTTTTGCAGTCCTTTTCCTTTTGGTCTGCAGCTTTGCAGGGATGTGGGTGGTGAAGTTTGCAGAAGCGCCTTCTCTGTAGCCTATTTGTGTCATTAGTTGTCAGTGGGTTTCTTTCAATTGAGGGTAAAGTAAAAGCAGAAAGAGAAGGTAGAAAAGAATTTAGGCAACTATGAAGTTTCTCAGCCTCCCAATGACAAATGTTTTCAGAGTGCTGACTGAGTAGTAATAAGACTTTGAATCTGTTCAGTTAATTACTTTTCAGTCAAGACTTGCTGCTGCCATCCTTTTCCCTTCAGCTTCTCCTCTGCCCGCCTTGGCCGGTGGAGGCAGCATACTGCTGTCTGCAGAAGGGTCTATGTGGCCAGGCTGTTTGAGGCAAATCCCAGCTAAAGGAAAAAGGCCTCAAATGGATGAGGCAAGATACTGGGTTAGAGGCAGGTGCAAGGCTGATATTAGAGGTAGTGGAAACAGTCTTTATGAAAATAATTAAAAAGCCCCTGTCATGAATTCACACCCCTTCACTCAGCTAACTGGCTGTAGCTCAGCAATCTTTTCAAAAGGCACACCAAATTCTGCTTCAACCGAGGCATGCCACTGTCATCTGACCACCTGTGCTTCAACAGTGGGTCCAGACATTTTCTCTGTAGTCGCCTGAGCTGGGCTATGGATTCCTACTCCAGACTAGCTGATGATGCAGCAAAGAATTTCACGGGAGAAGAGGTCATTTCAGAAAAGGTGAACAGCACCATGGGAAGGCGACTAAGAGAGGGGCAAAAGTGGGTGCTGGAGGAGGGAGAGGGAATCCCAGAAGGTAAATTTGGCTTTAGTGGAAGCTCTTTTTAAAATTTCTGCAATTCACGGTGGAAATTCCAGCCACCCTGGGGGCTTTTGGGCATCATTGTTTAAATTTAAGGGGAATGGTATATTTCACCTTCTCAAACAACCTCAATTACCCAGAGCAAATTTTCCTAATGAAATCTAATTGAGACAGCGACATAAGCCAGGACACTCAGAAATCAGCTTCCACATGGGGTTAGGGAGACGAGAAATGTGGTCTTCTGCTGTCTGCCAGTCCTTGGCTTGTGCCCCTTGGATCCCCCAAGTTTGAAAGTGGGGACCTTGAAGACCAACCTTGCTGTGAACCAAAACACAAGGCTTAGCCTTGGAGCTAGATGGCTAGATTTCTAGGTGTTAAATCTTTCTGTTTGAGTGTAGCAATTGAAGTACTTGTATGAAAACTCCACACCTGTGAAATTGGAATTTTGGGGACAGGTCTGTAAGAAACTCTCAGGGGGACAGTGATGTAAACAGTATCAGATCTGTGAGCCTCATTAGTTGCCCTCCAGTGCCATATCCGGTGTGAAAAATGCCCTTCCTAATGCTGAGCTGATGTCTATCCCTTGCTGCACCTTGTTCTAACCCCCTCAGCCACCAGATACTTGAAACTGCCCACAACCTTTTTCTCTTCAAGACTCTTTATTCCTTCAAACAACTTCATAACCCCCACATTTCCTGGCTTTCTGACCCCCTTCCCCATTTCTAAATCTTCTTTTCTGCTCCTTCCCAGGGGTTCTCTTTTCTGCCCACATCTTCCTTTTCTTCTGTGATCCCTCAAATTCTTTTCCTTTTGTCTTCCTTAAATCTCTTCCCACTTTTCTGCTGCCACCTACCCTCTGTCCAGGCAGCCTGGGTTTATGTTGGCGTTTCTCATAGCCATGTGCCCCTGCTAATTTGTAACATGCTTACTCTAAAATAAACCCACAGAATAAACACACAGGCTATGCCCAGTGGGAGCGGGTAAGGCAGCCTCCTCATTTCTACCTGGGAATAGTTGCAGGCAGAGTCCTGCCTCTGCTGGCTGAGTGCTGTCAACAGGTGACGGTGGCTCCTCATCGCAGGCTCTTGGCCTTAAGAGAACTAAGTCACTAGGCTGTTTATTCTGGCTTCTTCCCTGTGAGTTAACTGGCCACTAGTGCTTGGATCACCATAGCTACTGGAGGCTTTAAAAAAAAAAAAACTCATGAGATTTTTAAACAAGGGGAAAAAAACAAATACCAGTAAAAAAAATCCCCTACCTCCCACATATGGCCTTTTGATATATAAAAAAACAAGAAACTATAAAACAAAAATGGGTGCTAAATCATTTAATTTGACAGAACCAGATTTTGTTTTGTTTTGTTTTGTTTTTGAAATATTTGCTTTGTTTATCCCATGCATCTGTGGTGGAGGCAAAATTGGTTTTTTTGTTTGTTTGTTTGTTTTTTTGAGGGGGTGGCAGTGTGCAAAAAAGTCTTACCTGTGACAAGGTCCTGCAGTACATAAACAGATAATATATAGTTATATGTCCATGGTATTAAAATGTCATGGGGAGGGGCAAATAAGAAATACATGTCTAAAGAAGCTAAAAGTGGATTGATCATGAAAAAAACAAAGGTTGAGAAAACTGGTTTATCTCAAATAGCTGTAGCTTCTATCCGATTTTTTCAGGTTTAGCTTAACCAGAACACTTAAAACTGTTACCAGACAACATTCACCAACACTTGTGGTTACTTAACCAATGTCCCCATCAGTCTGCTGTCTTCCACAGCAGTTATCCTCTTTGAGCTGCAGTACTAGGTCAGTACTTGCAACCATGCTGCCTGCTCCTGCTCTGAAAAGCTTGTTCTTAGACACCAAGGTCAGGGAGAGAATATGGGGAACACACACATACACTCAAACACACACTAAGTACGACTCTCAGGATGGCTAAATTTTTCCAGTTTAGGGAAAGGACACAGTAGAATTCTGCATTTTCTAAACTGCCTTTTTTAGACCATTTTGCAACCAACTGTAAAGCAGATTTGACGAAAATTTCTATGAACCCAACACAAAACAGATTTCTTCATAGCTGGTGCTTTTTATTTGATCAACATTTAAAGTGTTTTTGGAGTCCCATTAGGGTTAAAATCACTAGTATAGAGTCAAATTGGACAACCCCAGGCTTCTTAATCAATCTAGACATTTGGAGCTGAAAGGGATACTAGGAACATCTCATTTAGCAACTTAATTTTAGAAGAAACTGAGGCAGAGGGGTGTTGGGTCTGACCTAAGGCCACTTGGCAAGACCAGGACTAGAAGCAACCTGGGCTACTAGCCCCTGGGCTTTGTCTTGGATCCCAAGGCTCTGATCTGGGACATCAAGTTATAGGAAATAGAGTCATTAGTGTCAAAACTCTACAACAGAACAAGAAATTCTGTCCCTCATTCTTGAACACAAGGATTAAAGATGTCATTTGAGCATCTCATCCCTCTCATGGGCAATTTTTTAGAGAAGAGCAGGGCTTGAGCCGGCATATGACATCACTGGCCTGAAGCTCAATTTTATTTTAGTGATTTGGTTTTTGTGATAGGTCACCTTTCTGTTTAAAGACATGCTTTACCCACACCATGGTTTCTGCTCAGTTTCCTCTCAAAAGCTTTCCTCTTCTTGAAGAGCAGTATAATAATAACTGATAAATGAAGTAAATCCATGCAGATTATTTAAAAACCAAAAAACTCCATTCTTACCAACACTGAAGTTTTAGCTTTCTTTTTCCTTAAACCTTCTACACAGCTGCGAAAAGTGAAGGCTGAAGAGTAAAAGGCTGTAAGCAATTCCAGGGTGAAAAAGGCTTGCAGTGCATTAAATAAACATCTCAAAACAATCCCAAACTGTAACATTTCTAATTCTTGAATTCTGATGAACATAAAGAATTTTGTTTGCAAAACTTTAAACCTACACCAGGTTGACGCCACACAATATTGGAACATTGTGACATAATTTCTCAGCTCAAATAAGTTCAATTACGAGAGCACCTTTGGGTTGTCCTCCCCTCCCCCCAAAAAGCAAATGTCCATTAAGTAAATGATTAATGTAGTTCAGGAAATAACTTCAATATTGGGGCATACAATCATGTTTAACTAGCTTTAATCTCCTGCTCCTCCTCCCTCGCCCTCCATTTGAAATATTAAAACTGGCTGGGAATTCACCTATGTGGTTAATGGTAAGATCTGCTTCATCTTAAGAGCATAGCCTCACTCCGTAGACCTCACCTAGGTAAAAGGGGCAAGTGGGCCTATTCAAATGCTAACCCTAGTTGAGTAGAGTGAGACAAAGGGCCAGTTGGGAGACTAGTGATTTGGGAATGCTTGGGGAACTTGCTAGAAATGGCTCTGGAAAAGGAAGGCAGCTGAACACCAGTTTCTCAGGCAGAAAGGTGGCTTGATAAGTCTATATAGCAAAATCCTGTCTCCTGGAGGGGGGGAGGGGTGTCATGGTTACTTGCCTGGGCGAGAGGTGGGGGTTGGTCTTTTGGTCTATTTCTCAGTTGCTTTGTATGGTCTGCACTGGCTTTTCCACCATTGAATCAGCGTGTAAAGAGGGAAGTTGGGGGAGAAGAATTGAGTGGGGGAGGATGAGTGCCGGTAGGTAACAGGTTTTCCCAACTGGGCTGTAATGCGGATGCGGAGGCAGTTGTGGAAGACTGAAAGACAGTGTGTGTTCCTAGATTGTCCCTCCCCGCTATACGTGAACATGGTGCATTGCTTGCAGTTCAGGAAGCCTCCCTGAGTTGGGCTTGGTGCGGGCTGGACACGGAGGGCTTTTGAAAAACTTGTTTATTCACCCTGCAACAAGGCAACATGCTAATTTCTCTAGTGAGTAAACCGAGCTCTGTGGGAAAACGGGTCTCCCAGACCACCCAGTCTGAAGATCGCTCCCACCCTTGAAAAGCACACCAAAAAATTCAACATAACCCCTGGCTTCTCTTGCTTGTCCCTAGAAACCTTTTGCTTGGTGAACTCAGGCGGCTGAGACATTACCAGACGAAAAACTGAATACTTAATGTCACAGAAAGCAACACACCATCATTGTTTACATTGAGTAGGAATTTCAAGTTAGGAGCAAGCCAAAAGCAGGGCACGCCTAGCCCTTTGGCAGCCTCCAAACTTCGGAGACTAACATGACTGCCGCAGAAAACCACTTGCAAATAAACTGGCTTCTCCGTATTTACTAGGGAAGACCACAAAGGCATCCAACCACAGCTCGCGCTGCAGCCCGGCAGAACTGACTCTTGAGCGCTGCGACGCCTTTCCTACGGAGTAAGTCCTGGAAGGAAGACCATTTAAGGTATTTTCCTTCTAACACCATCCTTTTCTTAGGAGTTAAGAACCTGACCGTCATTCATCTCAAACCATCAAATCGTTTTACTTTTCCTCCAAATAATTGTCATCAGAATAAGTAAAGCCGGCGCAAAAGGAGACACGCACACCAGAAAAAAAAAATCAATTTCCAATTCGGATGAGATTGTGTAAAGGCATTTAACATACCAGTCTTTCCCCCCAGGACTGGTGAGGAGAGCACGACTTCCCCTCCGAAGGTGCGTTACCAGATTGCAGCCGTTTTTGTGCTGGGTCACCAGAGCAGATTCCCCTCCAGGTTACAGATTCTAAACTTAACTCCCCCCAAGCTGAAAATGGCCGGAGCACGCCGCCTCCCCTCCCTCAGCCGCCGGCCCCTGCCCGCTTTTCGACTGATTGGCCCTGGACTGGCGCCGAATCCAACACCTTTCCCCACCTAGGCAGGTGCCGCGCTCTTTGGGGACGAATTGTAAGTTATCGTGATGTTAGACGCGACCCCCTCTCCAGCCTGTCCCTTGTTCCGCTTTACCTTTCCGCTCGCGACCACCTCGAGGGCCTCCCGGGGTCCTGCGCAAACAGCCCAGGACGTCAGCTAAGCTGCATGCAGCCTGGCCACCTGACCAGCTGTGCCAAAAGCTTGGCAATACCCCGACGTGACCATGTCTGTGAGTCCAACACTCGTAGCCCGTAAAAGCACTCCCAGGGGTCCCCTTACCTCTCCTGCCTTTCCTCCAGGTACTTTCCCCCAACCGCCAGCCGCCCGGAGAGATCAGCTCAGGCGCGCGCGGGCAGGTGCGCACACTCTTTGAGGCGATCTCTGGCCCCAAGAGCGCCCTGAGACGGGCTGTGGCGGCCAAGCCTGGCGCGCGGCAGCGGGGGGGAACTGGCGCGGAGGTCCCGTGGCTTCAAATTGGCAGCGCTGAGACCTGAGCTCCCGGCTCTGAGCCGCTGAGGCGCAGCGCGCGCGGGTGATTTCCCTCCCAGGCTGTCAGTCTCCAGAGTTCTCGCTCAATCCCATTCTGACTACTTTAAGCACATTGCAACAGTGTGCCTGTAGCGCAGCTGCTCCCGAATCGTGAAAGTTGGCGCGCGCACCTCCAAACCACATTTTGGGCACCTGCGAAGCCAACTTGTTTGAGACTAGTCTAAGAAGTAGAAAAGCGCGCAAAACAAGTGACTTACCAATACCGCTTGGGTGTGCAGCTCCAAATCTGGGGCCTGTTCGGGATTCAGTCGCGCAGCCAGAGCACCAGCACCGGTACCTCAGGTTGTCTCCAGCGGGTGCGTCCCGCCGTCCAACAAGCCTTTGGCCACCGGGGCGCCCCTGGCATCCTGGGAAGTTTGGGGGAGCCCTTGCCGCCTCACCCTGACCCGGGGTCCTGGGCTGGCCCACTGAGCCTCCTCTCTTCCCGCTCGCCCCTAACCTGCCCTTCCTTCTCACCTCCTTTCCGCCCGCCGCTCCCACACCACCCCCGACCCCGGGCTCCCCAGTTTAGTGGAGGGCAACTAACCTGAATCCATGAAAACAAGGAGAATCTGGACGGCGTCCTCCATTAGTGACGCCGGATGGGGATGGGTCCCTTTTTGGAAGGGGACTCCGGGGACGCCTCACGGCGGGTAGGCTTCTTCTTCGGCTTGCAGCGACGCCGCTGCTTCTTCTCCTCCTTGGGCTCCTCAGACTCTTCGGGGTCCCTCGGATCCTTATCCTCGGGCTTGAGCTCCTTCCCCTCCCTGGGGCTCTGAGGCTCCTGAGTGCTGGGCGGCGCGCGACTCGGGGAGGCGTCGGGGCTTCGCAACTTGAGGGCGTGCAGACGCTGGGTGAGAGATTGGCTCTCCGCGAGGGACTGGCCGAAGGTAGAGTGCTTGGGCACCACGGGGCCGCGCTCGTCTTCCGGCTCGGTCTCAGGCTCAGTGGCAGGGGCGGTCTCAGGCTCGGTCTCGAAGTCAGTCTCAGATTCGATTTCGGACTCGGTCTCGCTCTCGGTCTCGTAGTCGAACTCTTCCTCGTACTCTAGGCACTCGGGGAGGGACAGCTCAAGGTCTGCCTCCTCGTGCTCGTGGTCAGATTCCGATTCGGGGGACTCAGGGAATACCTGGGCGCCGGAGCGGTGGTGGGCGTTAAGGAAGCTCCGGCGCTGTTGGGCAGCTGCGCGCTGCTGGGCACGGGCGTTGGAGGTGGCAAGGGCGCGGAGGAGCGCGATGGAGCAGGAGAGCCAGAGGAGCGCGGTGGCTGCCCGGCGGCCTATGGGCGGGCACAGGTCGTTGTAATTTTGGCGAGCTCGGCGCCACTGCTGAGCCCGGGACCTGCGATCCATCCTCTTAAGCGCACACCGAGAAGCCGACCTGCCCTCTGGCTCTGCAGAGAGCGGCTCCAAAGCGCATCGGCTGCTGAAGCCGGGAAAGGTACACCCTACGATGTGAGAAGCTGGCCCGGAGGTCCCAGCCTCACCTCCTTGTGAGGAGAAAAAGGGAAGACCTACCTTACTGACCACTTAGGAACTTTCTAAAGCTCCGCGCCTTGCTTGCCTCTCTGAGCAAAAAGGGAGGAAAGGTCTGTCTCCTCCCGGGCTCCTCTCGCTGAGTCTTAGACTCTGCAGTCTAAGACTCAGAGAGGTGCCTCCGCTGGTCTTCTCGCCTGAGAGAGGACAGAGGAGACTGAGGCGAGGAGGGACGGGCGGAGAGGTTCTGCGAAGTTGCGCGCCCGGACTTCTGCCGGGCATGTGCAGTAAGGAGGTGGGGGCCGCCTCCCCGCGAGCTGTGCGGTGGCGCCGAGCCTGTGGCGCAGACCCTAGTGGGCCGGCAGATGGCAGGAGGGAACCTTGTTTGAAAGGATTTAGGCGAAGCGATGGGCGGGGGACCTGGAGGGTGTCGAGGAGCAAGCGGGCAAGCTAGCCCCGGTTCCAGCACTTGGGCAGGTGGGCATCGGCTCCTATGGGGCCGTGCCCCTCCCCGGTTCCCCAGTCATTGGTGAAATAAAGCCCCGGAGCAGCTAAAAACTCAGAACCCCAGATAGCAAATATTCAGGGGAACGAGGGTCTATATGCAGGTATTAATGATATAGTCCCCAGTCTTTTCCAAGGGCTTAATAGTTTGAGGATGATAATTTCAGGCAGTCATTAATCATGAAACTGCCTTTAGCAGATCTGTTGTAGTGACTGTAATTAGAGAAGTTTCCAAAAAAGACATGCCCAAACAGTCTGAATTGGCTAATCACTTCAAGTTTTTCAACAAGGGCCGGCACGGTTGAGGTAGTAGTTTGCAAGTCTGCAAGCCCATCTGAGAACTGCCCTGAGCTCTATTTAGCTGAGAAGGTGGTGCTGGAACTGAGAACATGAGTAAAGGGAAGCTTTTCCTCTGCTCTTAGTCCACACAACCACTTGTTCAGGGGTGACACAGAATCCTCACTGGAGGCCCCTTACAGCTATTTTGTAGATAGGTTTTTAACAAAGGTAACTCTTTCAGCAGTACTCATTGGGTGCCTCACATGTGCCAAGCTGTGTTCTAGGTGCTGAAGGTAGAGTAGTGAACAACAACAAAAGTATTGTATTAAGGACAAGACATTTTGGATTAATTTGCTGTTAATCAGGAGATTGAATCAGTCAGAATCCCTCTGTACCCACCAACATTGTTTAATCTGGCTTGAATTCCACATGAGAAAATGATAGGATCAGGGCTAGGGGGCGGCCAGACACCACTAGATCATATTGCTGAACTCTGCAAAGGCTGAAGATGTGGAATAAATAGTGCTGCTCTTTCTTGGGCCTAGAAAATCAAATGATGGCCTGCAGGCGAGATCCCTGCAGTGGGAGCTAACCTGGCCGCTGCTTTTGGGGTATGCGTGTCTTCAGTCTGGCCCTCCTTGATGATCATGGAGTGCCCTTTTGGCCATAGCGACAAGTCCAAAGGCGAAACAACTTAGAGCAAAGCCATCATCCTAGAATCCATGGGAGTATCAAGAAGGTTGTTTACTTGGGATTCATGTCATGGGTTGGGGTCCTTTTCTTATTCTTGAGTCAGTATGGGGAATCTTAAAAAAAGATGTTCTCCCACTGGGTGGCCCACCAGGTATACCCTCCTGGTACTTCTGCCTGGTGTCTGAAGAGTCAGTCATGTACCCACAGCCGTTCTCACACCCTCAACTTATCCTCACACCCTCAACACCACACCTGCATTAAAGCTACCAAGCACAGAGTTCATACCCCAGTAAGAAGCCAGTAGCCGCTTTGGATGTGTTGAGATTTTCCTTTCTGCATATTGGCTGTGTCTATCTTGCATCTTACATGCTGTGTTAGTTTGTAGCATGAAAATAGTGATTGGGCTGGGCACAGTGGCTCTCACCTGTAATCCCAGCACTATAGGAGGCCAAGGCAGGTGGATCACTTGAGGCCAGGAGTTTGAGACCAGCCTGACCAACATGGTGAAAGCCTGTCTGTACTAAAAATACAAAAATTAGCCAGGCGTGTTGGCACGCACCTGTAGTTCTAGCTACTCAGGTGGCTGAGGCACAAGAAGTGCTTGAACCTGGGAAGGTGGTCTAATAAAGTGGGAGTGATTTGTCAAACCCCACAAAAGGACAAATGTCTGTGTTCCTGTTGTGACCTGCTCTGCCAGTTTTCTTGAGGAACTGCAAGGGTTTGATTGTAGCCAGTGCCTGTGTGGCTGTAGTCATTGTGTGGATATTATGGGACACTGGACAGGGGCATTTAGAGCTGTATATTTCAAATCCTGATCTCTGCCTCTCAGTCCTGACTAACGGGGCATGTTTCTAGAGGGTCTGCCTACACTGGCCCACCCACTTTATTTCTTCCAATTAGCACAGCTCTACTGACAATATGGAACAGAAAGATATCATTCAAGCTGATTTCAGGGCATGTTGGTGAAAAAAATCAGGAATATATGGGTGCTAGTAAATGCCCTTTGAATGGAAACTAATGTCAGCTGTCAGCAACGAGGTGGATTATGATTCTTTAGTGTATATAAGAAAGTACTTCATTCTTCAGATGGAGTGCTTTATGCCTATAAAGGAGATGGCAGCCCAGAGCTGATTCACTAATATAGATACACTGAGATTGCCTGCATTATTTTAAAATGTGCATTACATAATACGTATTTTTGGACTAGAGTCTGCATTAGCAATGTGCTTTCTTTGCAAGATGCATTTTAATCGGCAAACAAACATTTAACAAAACACTGCATTTTTGAGTCCCAGTCCTGCATAGTTACAAATACATCTCAGTGTACATTCAACACAGGCTCTGGGAGGAGGGAGCAGGGGCCTGCACTGAAATCCATTCCAGCTCACACTTAGTGCCGAGGTCGAGCAAATGGAGCTGTGCAGAATGTGCTCTTTAAAATGCAGTACGTGCATGACTTTAAAAAGTGCTTGCTGCAGAGTGAATTTCAAAAAGGAACAAGTGGGTGATGAACAACCTCTGTTGTTCCCGGAGTAAGGAACAAGGGGCTCTTTCCGTCTGCTGGTAAATAAAGTATGGACATATATCACCTCCAGGGCTCTGCTGAAGGGAGGCTCCTAAACCAGTTGGGCAGGAGAGCGTAGTTCCCAGCTCACTACAGTATCATCCAGTAAGCTTCTGATTTGGATGGATTGTGAAGAATATTGTCTTTAACCCCTTAAAGGATTTTCCTGTGGAAGAGGCTTTTAAGATCTATTCTGTGTGGCTCTAGAGGGCAAAATTAGAACCTGTCAGTGGTAGTTGTAGCAGAAAGCCTTCAGCGCAACCCAAAGAAGAATCTGGCATGGAGTGGGCTGTCAGAAGGTTGTTGGTGCTTTGTCAGAAGCACTGTAGGTGAAAGGACAGGTGATCAGCCCCTGGAGATGTTTTTCATGGTGTGAGTGAGTAGGGTTGGAACTTGGTGCCCACCACAGTCTTAGCAGGTTAGCCTCTGATTCCGCTGAAGGCCTCTGGAGGCCACAGGAGAAAGCGCTTGAGGGCTGTACTGAGACATGATCTTTTCTCTCTACTTTTTACTATTTTGAAAGCATCGAAAGTGTAAGTGGCTCAGTGACAGGAATGTTGAGATGGCAGTTATGTGTTTGTTTCTTTTTTTTGAGACAGAGTCTCGCTCTGTCACCAGGCTGGAGAGCAATGGCATGATCTCAGCTCACTGCAACCTCTGCCTCCTGAGTTCAAGCGATTCTCCTGCCTCAGTCCCGAGTAGCTGGGACTACAGGCGCACACCACCATGCCCAGCTAATTTGTTGTTGTTGTTGTTGTATTTTTAGTAGAGATGGGGTTTCACCATGTTGACCAGGATGGTCTCGATCTCGACCTCATGATCTGCCCGCCTAGGCCTCCCAAAGTGCTGGGATTATAGGCATGAGCCACCGTGCCTGGCCCGGGGTGGCAGTTTTAAGGCATGGCAAACAGATGTGTGTGATGGACCCAGTGGTCTACAGAAGAGCTTTCCTCACTGAGGCAGGCTCTTTGCGCCACAGCTCACCACTTGTTGAAGCAAATAAAGTAATCAAGTCCATCTGTTAATTATATTGGTCCTCTTTGCCTCCTTTCCTGGAGCTGTCTCGGAAATTACAAATGAAATTGGCTATTTCATTGTGAATTGAGCCACTTCTACATCAAGACGCTATTCTAGGCATTGTGGGGAGATCGAAGTAATTGAGGAATTCCTGCCATCCAACAACACACACATTGATGTGAAATGCCCCCAGATATGAAAACCAGATTGCTGACAGATTTAGAGTAATACATTCCAGCCCAGATAGACAGGGAGGGAAGTGGAGTAACTGTGGTTAGAATCAGAGGTACAGTTCATCTGGTGGTTTTCAGAAAGAGATGAATCTTTACCTGGTCTGACTTTGAGATTTTCTTTTGATTTTTAAAAGCCCATGAGAATTGGTTTCAATCCACTTGTTCCTAACGATGCGTCTACCGCATGCAAAGCCATGTGCTGGTGGCTCTGGGGGAGACAGATGAATCATGGATTTCTCAGAAGGCTTGCAGGCTATTGTCATGGGTCCCATAGAGATCAACCCATTTTCCAAGATGAAACTCAAGATAATGGATCAGTTCTGCTCTGCCTGGTGAGTGGGTATAATCACTTTTGAAGATATTTTTTGGACAATCATTGGAAAGGACTATTTTTGAAGATGAAGAGCTTTTCAAACTTTCCTTTGGATAGAAATGAATTCAGGGAGTTTGAAGCACTCCCCACCCCTCACCGTGGCAATCAGCCAGTAAGGCTCAACCCCACTGAGAATTTGGCAGTGGCCCCTCCTGCCTGTTCCCCAGAGAGGACTGGGTACAATGCAGAAGCATTTGGCTCAGTTCTCTAGGGTGCTATTTTGCTGTTATTCAGACTGCACTGATATCATTTGGCTCTCACCAGTAAAAATGGTGAAAACCTCGAGCTCCTGATTTTGAGATTTGGGGGGAATGCCATATAGAGCTAAAAGCAAACAATAGGGGGAAATAATCACCTTTTTGACATGGCTGGTTTCTGTCCAGGCCATTGTTGGGATTACAATACTGTATTTGTGCCATTCGTTTTTAAAGGGAGTAGGATCAGAAAGGAGCCTTCGTTTTGTGCGCAGAGATTGCTCGGAGCTGTCTTACCAGGAGCTGCCTTACTTCCCCTTCACTTCGTGCTCTGTTGAGCTTCTCCTACAGTGCCTGTCTCCCTCTCTCTCTCTGCCACGGGAGGAGCAATTTCTAGACTCCTGATCCAACGGGAAGCATCTAGAAGCCCCCTTGCTCAGGCAAAGCATCAGCTTTGGGGTACACGCCCTCTTGGACATGGTGTCTTGTTTCTCTGCTGTGGCCCTGGAGCTTGGCATTCTTGTGTTCCCTGGTTCAGCCCCTGAACTCTGACACCCTGCCTTGCTTCATCCTGAGCTCCTGCTGTCTGCCCAGCCCGACTGACACTGAGCTTGTCTGGTTCTTTCCTGCAGCCAGCTGAGACATCATTGTCTCAGGACATCCCCGGTCCATGAGGTTCTGGCCCCAGATGTCTACCTCTGCCCTGCCCACCAGTAGCCAGTAGCCCTGCAGCCAGTGGGCTGTAGGTGAAAACATTGCTGATTGCAAAGGACCACTCAGCTGTCAGGAAAGCTCTCGGCTCATAGCTTTGTCTTTTGTCCAGCTCTCCTGGACATTCAATCTTTCCCCCAGCCCCCAGACCTGACAGAGAGCCTCAAAGTTGTTTTCATCTCATCTGCTGAGGCTCTGACTCACCCCTTCAGACTTGTGGGTGGGAGGGAGGGAGGGAGGGAGGGAGCGAGCTCGCCTTGAGCCCAGAGGGGAGAAACCCTTAGTGATGTCACCACATGTTCAGAGAAATACTTTCAGCTCGAGCTCTTCAAAATATGATTAGACCAATTTTACATGTCTAGTCACTGAGGCTTCGGTAGATTGGGACTATTTCTATATGTGCAAAGTGAAGTGGAGAATTGAGGCAATTATCTTCAGGCAAATGAATCTGGGCACTGTAATCAGTCCATCCTGATAACTGGGGGGGAAATCGGCCTCATTCATAGTAGCATTGCTTTGTGTTAAAGAGAATTCTAAGATATTTGTTTGTTATTTTTGCTTGGCTTTATTTTTCCAAAAGACAGTCTGGAGAAGACCAGGCCGTGCCTCATGCTGGTGTTAAGATGTGTGGCTCCCGAAGGCCTCGGAATACTGTGTCAGTCAGGAGTGTGAGGTGCTGATCTGGATGGGTTGATAATCAGATCAGTTCCCTGGCAGGGTATATCCTTTGCTTCCTTGCAGTGGATACTTAGTTTCCATGTCAGTATTTTCTTTCCACTCCTTCTTTCCTCCTGTATGAGAACCCTGAGGTGTTGGATGGGATGATCTGCAAGGTCACCTCCACTGCCAGGATGATAGGATTCCTAATAGGGCCCATGACTGACATACATTGTGCATGATCCAATGTCATGGAACTCGGAAACTGAAAGGCAGGGCCTCTTGACGTCAGAAACGAGAACGCATTGGAGCTTGGTGATTACTTCTGTACCCCCTCATCCCCATCCATTGTTTGGCTAAAAGTCATTATAAATTAGGAGTCCTTCCCTTTGTTGGTCTAGAAGCTCCCTCATGAAGCAGCCATCACTTCTCTCTCAGCTCTTCACCAAGGAGGGAGGGAAGAGGAGCATGAGAAGACTGCAGTTTTCCAAATGGCAGAGTTGGTTTGAGGCATGTGAGGACTTCTAATCAGATCCTAGCCCTTAAGCAATCGTCTGTGTATTTAGGAAGCTTACGGCCCAGCAAGAAGTCCAGCAGTGCCTCCTGAATGCCTGGGCACCTGGTAGCGATGGTGCAGGGTCCCTGGCAAAAAAGCCACACAGGCCTGGATATAGATCTTGCCTCTGGCTTCCTAGCTGACCAGTGACTATGCCTGGTGGCAGTGATGCTGCTGACCAAGAGGTGAGAGAGTGAGGGCAGGATTTTGAGGAGCCCAGCCAGGCGGAAAGAGCCTAAAATAAAGTTGGAGTTGGCAGTCAAGTTGGATTTTTAATTTCACTTTCCAGTTTTCTTTTAGTGGCTTCTTGATGGAAAGCCTTAGAAGCCACAGAGTTTGGTCTGCACAGCTGCACTGAGTACCCACTCTAGGTCCTCTACTCTGGTGAATGCATGCAGTGAATGCAGGCAGTGAGGAGGATCTGGAAATAATGCATCATCGCTTTAAGGAGGGTCTCATTACAATCTGAGCTAAGGACTCTGGAAAAGAAACATGCTCTTTTGTTTTTTTCCCTGCAAGTATACGGCAGAGGAAGCCATCTTAGATTTGGGCAAGGCAGGGAATACTTTCCTGAAAAAGTGATACGTGCACACTTGAGGAGAGAGCTGAAGGGTGAGCATGTGGCAGCAGTGGTGTGGGGCATTTCCAAGCTGAGGAGTAGCCAGAGGGTGGTGCAGTTCCAAGCCAAGAAATAGTGTATTCACGAGCCCTCTGCTGGAAAGGAGCTGAGCCTGTTAGGGGAACTAACAGGTCAGCAGAGCTGGAGGACAGACATGAGTCTGGAGGGGTGGGCAGGGGACTCTGGGCCCAGCAGGTCACACTGCAGTCTGTCTGTTGTCTTGAACAGTCATACACAATGGGAAGCCTTTGTCCTGATGGCCACGAGGGACTGAAATCAAGTTATCTATTTTAAAGATCTCTCTGGCCACAGAGTAGGGGGATGGAATTTGAGAGGAAGCTAGAGTTGATAGTAGCTGGGTCTAGGGAGGTGGTTCATTCTAGAAGTACATAAAGCTGAGGATAATGAGAGAGGCTTTTGGAGTTATTTAGGAAGGTGACTTACAAGGCTTGGTGAAAACATGGGTGTGGGGAATTGGCTGTGTCAGGATGACACCCAGGTGGAACTAGATGGAAGCCAGTACTTTCCACTGAGCTAGAGAAGCAGGGAAAGAGGCCATGAGTTCGGCCATCTTGAGTGGGGTGGTGGGAGGTCAGGAGATCTGCCTTTGACCTGTTGAGTGGAAGGTACCTTTGGGCTGCACATGACAAGGTATCAGACAGGTAGAAAGATGTTCTAGGTCGTGGGCACAGTGGAGAGGCTGTCATAGAAGCAGAAAAGGTCTAGTGCTCAGTGGGAGATAAGAGAGGAACACTCCAAATTGAGTTTCCAACCAAAGTCATTATCAACAGATGTCATCCTGGAGCTGGAAGGCACTGGAGAGATCAAGTCTCAGCCCTTTTGTTTTACAAGTAAGGAAACCACAGGTTAGAGAGGGAAGTGGGACCTGCTGGTTAGTGGTAAAACCACTCTTAGGCTGATTGTTTTCTAGTCCTAGTTCTGTCCCTGCATTTTTTACTACACCAAGTAGAGAATCTTCCTGTGGAGGGGAACATGAGCCAAGGACTCAGATGTCAACCTCCTTGATATTAGGTCTATTTTTTGTCAGCAACCAAATGGACAGCTCGCAGCTTCACATTCTTTTCTCGATCACTTTAGAACTGATATTCCTCCGGCTCCTTATTAAAGAAAGAGCAAAGCAAGAGCCGGCTAGATGTGGTTTGGAAGCTAGAAATAGACTATACCATGTCCTTAGTAATCATCCTGGCAAAGTCCACATGGCATCCGGGAAGGGTTTGGCCAAGGCTAAAGCCAGTATGACTTGGTGGCACTGTCTTTTTCAGTTGTTTATTCCAAAAGCACCAGTTATTACTTAAAACAGGCCCCTAAAATGGGAGGATTAAGGTACAAGAAAGGCAAGCTAATTTTTCTCAAGATTCTTTTCCGAGACGTCTGCACCGTGAAACGGATGGCATAGCAGCAGCTTCTCCCAGCCATGACTTTTTAACTTTAATGTTTAATTGCACATGCAATTATATGAATTACATGTATTATCTAATAGTTTTAAAACATTAGATAAAGCTATGGCTGATGTCTCTTTAATGACCCTGCACCAGCCAGTTTTCATACGCCACCTTGCAAATCCCCCAGAGGTTACCGACTTCACAAATAATGGGTTTCCATAGAGGATGTCATCTTTAAAAATGCAAACATAGCTGTGTTTTTAAACACAGCTTTTCATGTGTTTCATTGGGCTTCACATTGCAGACTTTTCACGTATCTGCATATCTGCAACCCGTTCCCGTTGGTTCCTGTAGGATCTGCCTTGTTATTCAACCGTCACCTCATCGTCTGTGGGCTGAATGAAGACAGTCACTTCCCGGTCCACGGGCCGTCAGCTTTTTCCACTCTGTCCCTGTTAGAAACTGCACTGCAGACCATGTCGTGGCACACACCTCCATGTACATGTCACAGGAGTTTCTCTGGAGATGTATCAAGCAGTGGAATTGCTGCTCACAGGTCAACAGAGAACCCTGGCTACATTGCACTTCTCTACGAGGCAACCAGTGTGTCCCCACCAGCAGTGCCTGAGGATTTGTCTCCCATCCCAGAGGGTGGAGCTAGCACCACCCTCTTCCTTCTGGTAGAGGAAACAGTAAGACCTGTAGCATCCCCAGACCCTCTGAGTTAGGAGAGAGGGCCTGGAGCGGTTTTCCTGCTCTGCTTGTGGGGTTGGGTTTCTGAGGCCCATCACCTTGGCTTCGTTAATATTTTCTCTAGCCTGTCAAGAAAAGAAGTTGAACTTCAGTGAAATATATCTCAGAAATTTGCCACAAGGAAACGGCTAGGGGAAACCTAACTAAAAGATGTTAGAAAAGAGAGGCCAAGCGTATCCCAGGTTCTGTGTCCAGTTTCTTTTAGTTGTTCATGAAGGTGACTGAGCTGTTTTAGAAATAACCTAGTTCAGCTGGGTGTAGTGGCTCATGCCTGTAATCCCAGTACTTTGGGAGGCCAAGGCGGGCAGATCACTTGAGGTCAAGAGTTTGAGACCAGCCTGGCCAACGTGGTGAAACCCCATCTCTACCAAGAAAAAAAAAAAATTAGCGAGGCGTGGTGGTGGGCACCTGTAATCCCAGCTACTAGGGAGGCTGAGGCAGGAGAATTGCTTGAACCCAGGATTGTGCCACTATACTTGAGTGGGACTCTGT